>CAMOHE010040542.1:0-15855 GCA_946598075.1 Artocarpus hirsutus | reverse complement strand
CAGAATTATTAATCCAAATCAATTCACTTTATGTCCCGATCCAACACATCGTCACCTATGACAACGTGCCAATGTTTCTATTCACGGAGTCCACCTCCGATGGTCAAGACAAACCATCTCCCAATAGGGATATAGACAACATAACAATCTTTACATGAATAAAGCGCCCAACTTTATTCCCTCGATTACGGATCTTATGATTTAGACCGTCACCTTAAGAATCGTGTCTTCTGCATAATCTGTCCATCATATGCCCAATTCTTAAAGGTTTAGACCGACAGTCTCAAACTATTGTTTGCTTATCATACATTCAACAAATATGAACGTAAAAAGGACAAGATTTGGTATATGAATAATAAATGAATTCTTTATTGATAAAAATGTCTTCAAAAACTCATTACATTTTTACTCCTTAGGGCATATATGTCTAACAATAATTTTTCTTATAAATAAGAATGTATTTAAAATAACTATTTTAAGAAAAAAATTTAAATTTCAAAAATTGAATGCGAGCACGGTAAATTGGATTATTTATTCACCATAGTAATATTGATCTATTGATGTATTCTCCTTAAAAGCTAAATATATTGAAATGCTAACGCATATCACTAACACATTGTCTCTAATACAATGAGAGGTTCTAACTTCTAATATATAGGCATAAGGCATAAAACAGAAGCCAAAACAACAGACTTTAACATAACAGAGGACGGTATGCAGCCCTTGTCGCGACGAATGAAGAGCGCTTGATAAACCGGCAAATTGAGCAAAACTATTATCCCACAAAGAACAATCTGCAAAATCAGCTCTTCTCCAGCCTTGAAATCCAAATCCATGAGAATCTTCTTCATTCCACCAACTAGTGTGAACAAGTTAAGCAGTACCAAGGTTGCTAGCATGGTGAACATTATGCTCGAGCTTCCGAATTCCATAATCTCCTGTTCATACCTCTTTGAGACATCTTCCGTGACAACTTTGTCTGTGAGAGCGAATGTTGTTTCAGATAAGCCTAAATTCCCCTTGATGATGTCTAGGAAAGCTATGAAATACGAGGTAGTCCTTCGAATGAGCCACATTCGTTGATGGTTCCACCAAGCTTTTAGTGTAGCCCCGCAATTCAAGGCTTCCAATAGGCTGAAAACATTCTTTGCTACAAAAACATAAGCAAAGGGCAGGAACCATGGACTTGACACCTGAAATGTACAGTGATAAAACTTTAATCATGGAATTGGCAGTTCCTCTCATGTGTTATATAGCCAATGTGCATGGTGCTAATCCATATAAAGCAGTGGCGGAGTGGGGCAATGCGTATACTATTCTTTAAGAATAAATGACATAAAAATTGCATCACGACATTTTTTCAAGAACTACGACTAAATACAAATTGAGAGTTTTATGATATGAAAAAATCCTACCAGTAGGTTTTTTTATGAAATGTTTGATTTTTACTAGGGTGTTTGGCATTCTCAGTCTTAACTAAATTAGTTGCTACAGTATGAAACTCTTACATATTATAGTATCAAGAAAAAATAAGCTATAATGTAAACTCTCACACACAATAGTGATTTAATCCAAAATAGTTTAAACCAATACTCCTAAGCACCCTATAAAAATATAAAAAAAAAAAAAATTGTTTTGCACATCTTTTTTTTATTTTGATATGATTTTAATCATACACAGTGTTTAGAAACATACACTAACAATAAACACATTCTCACTAGAGCTTTATTTTATTTATTTGATTTTTATATACCTTGTGTTTGAAGATATAAAAAGATACCAAGTTTATCATATGATAAATTTTGCATAAAAAATAGCATTACATTAGAGAGTGGTTTTTACACTCAAATGTCAATACTTGATATTGGCATAACATTATAGCATTTGCATTAGAAATGCTCTAAAAAAATGAGGCATACATAAAAATATTAAATCTTAGTGAGGGCATAATGTAAAAGTTATTAAATTTTAAAGGGTCAAATTTTAATTTTCAAAAAATAAGTGAGTGCGGCAGACCACATTTGCCCCCACCTATATAAAGCATATGCTATCTTCACTCGCAAGTATCGCCAATGTAGGATCTAGGTCACACATTGTAATAGGTCCCACATTCAGTCCCTCCAGAATCAATGGCCCGAATCTTGCGGTCATGCCACTGGTGATTATATTTAGCATTTCTTGCATATATTTTAGGATTCTAAAAGGGAAAATATTGAATGTGCCGGATGTTTTAGGATTTAGTAGTCAATGAATATCCTGTAATGTATCAGATTCCTGATTTTTACTTACATAAGAGATTTAGAAATACTACTCTAGTTAGGTTTATTGTTTCCCCTTTCGGTAAGAACTGCTTATAGTTTAAGCAGCCAAGCTCTTGAACTCATTTAATCTTTGTATTATTTTTTATATTCTTTTAACTGCAGTGCATAATTTATCTAACAAATATGGCTATAAGAAAAGAAGATATTTGGATAAAAATACCTCTGGGAACAATGAAATTCCTTTGAGCAAGCAAAGAGGAGGAACAATCACATAATACAAAGTTGGCAAGGAAAATGGAGCCCAAAGCAGATAAATGGAGTACCCCATCTGAGCTCCTAATTTGATCCTCCCATGCCCATATGTGAAGGGGCAATACTTTGATAAGAATACTTGTGACATGCCTTCAGACCACCTTTTGTGCTGGATAAGACTGACTTCTAAGGTCGTCGGGCCGACGCCCAAAAACGCCTTTCTCTTCGGATTGTAGTAAACGGATTTCCAACCCCTGCATTGGATTGCCAATCCAGTAACAATGTCCTCAACAGGACAACCATACATCAACCCCATCTACACATATTCAAGAAATAGCGGTACATGTTAGAAAAACAAAGTTCAGTTTGCCACAGTGTAAAGCTCTTACATACTACAATTTTTAAATTCCAACTGATTTTCTAAACACACTCAGTATGTCACCATTAAAACTAATTTAAGATTTTGAAAGTGCGATGAGAGATGAGCAAAAATAATAAAGACAATTCTTTCCCATGTCCCTCAAACGTTTCATTTTCACTTGTCCCTGACTTTAAAAGCTCCCACTCTTCCCTCTGAATTTTGAAGTAGTCTCACTCAACCCCTTTCTGTTAGGATTTCTATTAAAAATACATAGAAAAAACAAAAGGCTAAGTGTGGTCATGTGGTCTTTTCCTGTTTATTTTTAACAAAAATTCTAACATAAAGGGTTAAGTGGGACAAATTCAAAATTCAGAGGGTTAACTAAGAGTTGTTAAATCTTAAGGGGTAAAATGAGAATTACCCTAAAATTTAGGGGTCACGGGAGAGAATAATCCAAAGAATTAAAGCTTAGGCAATTTACCTCTTTCCCCCATTGTGTACCCTTCTCATAGCTGCAACTAGCAAGCCCTTTTGATGATTCTTCTAAATCATTAACACTTTTGCCCTCATTACTTTTGGCCTCTACGTTCCAATGGACTTTATCACTCTTTGAATACCTCTCTCCACAAAGACTTTCTCTCCGATGAAAACATCCAGTGCCACAGTATAAAGCTGCACCATAACCACCCACTCCGGCAAGCTCAACCTTCAAAGCAAGGATGAAAAATTAAAAATAAAAAACAAATTGTCAAATGATCTGCCACTTCTGGTTTTAGTTATTCTAATTTTTTTTTAATATAATATATGAGAGAAGACAACTAACATCAAAGGTGAATTATGTTATACTGTCTATTTCTGATCACCTCATTAACTGCATCGCAAACATTCGCATAAATATCATTCTTGGTGAGGTTGTTATAGTTCTGTGGACATTGCACGAACGCGAACTCGTCGCCTTGCTTTTCATCCATGAAGAAGCACAATATCTCTCCAATTGTGTCGGCGTTGTTCGAGTACATGTCACAGTCCAAGTTGAGAATGAAGGGCGCATTGGTTATTTCCGATGATACCCTTATCTGTACATGATCATATATTTCCAAAGTTAATGCAAATTTTCCCACTTATTTTTTAACATTTAAACTAGAAGAATTTTTCTTCTGCTAAAATAAGTTATTTTGTATGAATCTAAGTACAAGAGCATTCATGGCTCCAGCTTTGAAGTTGTGAGGGCAATTCGGTCTTTTTTCTCGTGCCATGTACACCAATGTTGGCAAGGGACTTCCTCCATTGTCCACAGCACTTGTGTCCCTTCCATCAATTAAAATCTGCTGGAAAAAGAAAAAGAAATAAAACAAAACAAACATAAAATGTATCAAAAAATCTAGTATGAAACAAAAAGGAAAAAAAAATCAAGCATTACCTGCACAATTGACTGATGATCGTTCTTTTTTGTGTTGAGGTTCCATTCTGAGAATCCTTTGTGTCGCTTCCTTGTTTCTTCCGGAATCTTTCCCGCTTCGATAGCTAACTCGATCCGGTTTTTCATATCTTCGTACAATTTCTTTGGAAAACATGGAAAAAAAAATCCATTAATTATTTAGATTTGTTATACGAAGGTTATTGTCATTATTCAAGATTAAGAATAATTTCAACATATATATTACATATTAATTGCTTCGTCACAAGAAAGAAAATACAAAGCTATGTTGATTTCAAAGATGATTGTTTCACTAGACCTCCACTTTCTTTTCACTCAAAAACATTTCGACCTTATTTGTTTTTGTTCTCAGAATTTATAAAAAAAATTTTACACGCTTTTTAAGGCAAAAATTTTAAAAATATTCTCAATACAGTTCCTAAAAAATTCTCATTTTTCAAAATAAAAACATTTTCACTTATTTTGAAAATAATACCAAACAGTCCCTTCGTGTCATGAGGCCACGTAGGATCAAGGAGGGATATGTGGCTATAGTCAAATTTAAAAAATTTTTAGTTACGCCCCTTTATAAGAAAAATTATAGTTTTGCTACTCAATAGTTGAAATACATAACTGTGTTCATAATCAATTAAAAAACAAAATTATCTCTAATTAGCGATAGACATGCGTATGCATGTAAGCAAAATTCTTAAAAAAATTCTTACCTTGATAGCCAGCCATTCCTGAGAAAATTTGCTATCTTGGGGAGAAGAAGAACGTTGGGCAAAATAGGCCTCTGGTGCTCTTGGCTCAACATTGAACCTTTTGCAAAACGGTATCCAATGCCTAGAGAAAAGAGAGGCTTCAAGGAGCGCATAGAAAGTAAACTCTGAACCACCATCATCAGAGACATAAACACTCAACTTCTCAGGTGAATAATTGTAGGACATTGTTGATAAAACTGTGTTGATCACCAAACTTGGTGGCTCCATTTTGGGGTCCGCGGTGCAAACGAAAATGTCCATTCCCGGCAATTTGTTCTCATATCTGTTTCCATGAAATGAAAACATTGGCATATTGTAAGGATCTCAGATATGTTTTTGGAACTTAGAAATTCTAAAATTTTGGAATACAAGAGAAACTTTTGTCTATGTACACAATTTTGACAAAATTTTGATTAATATCAGAATATATCAGTAAAAATATTGTTTTTATAAAGTTCATATATTGTACTTTATTAAAGAATTCAGTTTATATGAGATTTTCAGTTTAAAACAATAACATTTGTTTCGATATTTTTATCAATACTAATATTTTAACTCTTGTCATTAAGATATTTAATCGATGCAATCTTTAGATTATAAAGATACTTGATTGATTCTCGGGCCAGAAGAATCTTGAGCCTACTTGTGCGCGTCAAGTTTAATGGGGTGTTTGAAAGGCTGGTGAAAACCAATGGTGGAAACTATTTTTACTATAATATGTGAAAGCTTTATATTGTAATAATTTTTTTTATTGTTACTGTAGTATATGAAAACTTTACACTGTTTATAACTGAGTTTGTGGTGAAAACTATAGTTCCCACCACCCAACTAAATAGGGGTTAAATATTTATGTCCCATGTGCAGCCAAACTTTTGTGGCCGACAAAAAGAGAGAAGGAAATATGACCGGTCATGATATCTCTATTTAAGCGGCCACCTTTTAACTTTTTTTTTCTTTTAATTTTGCGAAACAAATTTTATAAAGCTTGTATTATGTCTCCTTTTATTGTATTCCACCCCTTTTATAATTCTACTCATTTATTAGTTCAGTCATGTCTTGTATTTTTTGACTAATTTTTCCGTCTCTTCCTTTACTTAGACAAAGGTACACGCACCTCAAACTTAGAATAACGAACATTGACGTGATGATTTAAAATTAGTCTCCGAACACTTCTATCAATGGACTCAAATCTAATACATCTCATCTATACATATCAATCACTTGGAAGCAAATGACTTGAGAGTGTTGGAGACTTCTGAACATTAATAACCAACTTGCCATCCTTGCGTATGGAAACTATAAATATCATGAGTGAGACCAAACTTTGGAGAAACAAAGAAGAATTGGACGTGTGAAGATCTCCTTGGCGAGTTCTTTGTCGTCTTTGAGATTTTTTTCAGCGCCCACCACAAAAATACTAAAAAAAAAAATAATGGGTTTTAAAAAGAGAGTCTTATCATAAGCTTTTTTTTTTTTTTTTTTTAAAGGGTTTGATATGGTAAGGCCTTTTTAAAAAGAGAGTCTTATCATAAGTCTTTTTTTTTTTTTACACCATAAGACTTAATCCCCCGTTTAAAACTCAAATTCCACCTTATTACAATAGGTCTTTCCTCAGACAATTAGCACTAAAATTAACATTAAATTAGCCACAGTCGGACACCAAAAATAAATTAATTGATGGGTCTCATTCTCTTATTCTTGCCACCATACTGGCTTGCTCACTCCCTCACTTATCCCCTCATTATTCAATCTACCACTAAATACAAGATTGGACTCTCCTCAGAGTTCCATCTTATGGGACATATTAAAGACATTGATTAAATAATATTAAATAATTTAAATTTTATAAATACTAAAAATTTAAAATCTCCTCTTTTTTGTTATCTATTTCAATATCTAGTTTCCTCCTTTTAATATTTAAATTGTAAACTTATTTAATTTAGTATTGTCTTATAAACTTTATAATTGCCTAGCACATTTAATGAGAAGACTACATCATATTTTCTTCTCTTTATTATTCTCTATATGATATCCGTAGATGTTGACATACTTTCCAATCATGTTATATTTTCTTCTCTTCTTCTGTATTTTATTTTCTTATTTAATTTTCTATAATATATACACGTGAGAACTAGAAGATAAATAGACAGAGAGAGAGAGGGAGGGGGAATTATTGATTTACCTATATGAAAGCCTATCCTTGAAAGGATGAAAACGAGTAAGACTCCATCGAACAGACTGAGTAATGATCCAGTACAACCCGAATCCTATCTCCGCCATGAACATGCCAATCCAAGCCCATCTCCCTGCCGGTTGATCATGATGCCCGTGATCGTCTCCTTTAGTACTTGTTGGGATATTCTTCAATCTGTAAAACCATATCAAGCATATCCCCACCATTATTGTGCTTGTAAACACCTTATAAATGCCTCTGAATCTCGCTTCCTTCGTCTCAAACAGCCGTCCCATGCCATTGTTGTTCCGCTTCTGCTCACCCATGCTCTCTCTCTCTCTCTCTCTCTCTCTCTCTCTCTACAATTTTTTTTGGTACAACTAACTGGCCAGTAGCTAGCACATATATTTGTATTTATATATCTATATACAAGAGATAATTTTAATTTAGTACCAAAAATATAAATTTGATATTTTATGTTTTAGAATATTTTATATTGATATCACGATTTTTTAGAAAATCTTTTTTAATATCTAGAGATGTTTTTGAGACACAAAAAAAAACACTTATTTAGTACTCAAAAAAACATCTGGGTACTAAAAATATTTTCTAAAAGATTGAGATACTAATAAAAAGTATTATAAAACATAAAGTACTAAATTTATATTTTGATATAACAGAAAGTATTAATTTAAAATTTTCTTTATATATAAATTGAGACGAGAGTTTCATTTACATATGTACAGTATAGGAGAAGCATAGAGAGTGTTTAAAACTTAAGTTTCAACAATTAAAATATAAAACTTTCGTATGTTACAATATAAAATAACAATTTATTATTATATAAAACCTTCACAATGTCATGGTATTTAAGTTATTGATTCTAACACTTCAATAATAATAGAAGGACCACATATCATTTTATACGAAACTATAAGGCGGCTCATTCCCTTTCACAAATTCTTGAATTCAAGTCATCAAATTCAATCTGGTTGCTGTGGACAAGATAAAATGGACGTTAATTTCATTTTAAAGGTTGCAACAAAAATATCCATATACCTCTCTTGGATTTATTGAAGTGCCGCTTTCTATCCTTTTTCTTAAAAATAATAATAATAAAAATAAACTGATAACATGGTGGTAACAAAGATGGTGACGTGACTTGCGGTGTAGATGTTCAAAGTTCTGAACGTTTATTTTCCCAAGACATGTCATACACTATTATCGAGAGGAAATAAAATTGCAGTGGAAAAATAATAAAAACTTTTAAAAAAATTCATTATTAAAATGTTTAATGAATATAATTAGACCTAATTTTATATTTTAAATTATAATGAGAATTTTACTATTATAATTTTTTTAACCGTTAGATTTAAAAAAATAATAATTTTAACCACGCGGTAAGATTTTAAAATATGCGCGGAAGCTTTGTTTTTGGAGAAGTCTTAAAAATGAAGATGATATAAAAGAACACACTTGCCACCGTCTTTTCACGTTCCTGTCTACTAGTACAGTACTTGTAGGCAATCACACTAACTGTCAATTAAGGGCGATAATCTCATACATGATACGATAACACGGTATTAAAACAATACTGTAATGACCTAAAAAATTTAAAAATTAATAACTATAATTAATTAAAGATTTTTTCCTCATTACTCAACTAAGAGAGTAAGAAAATACAAACTTAGCATTTATTAACATGTAAATTTAAAGGTTTTACTAGCCGTAAGACCTTAGACATAAATAATGTTGTGAATGCATAAATTTATGTGCTTTATTTATGAAACATATAACAATATAATGTTACGATAGTACATCAAAATAATTAAACAAATAATTATTTAACATGATAAACTAAGAGTTTATGATTTATTAATTTTATACATGAGCCAAGAGACGATGTTATTTGACAAAAGGTGGAATTTTTAACTTACTATGGAATTTTCAACTTATTAAGTTTATGTGAAATTTCCTATATGATATCAGTTCAGTAAAAGAAACATAAATCAATGGTGAGAATGAGCTCAGTACCATAAATTGAGACATGGTGAGCATAAGGCTTAAATAAGCACACTTGACCCGATCTTTCTACGAGACCACAAGGCATGACAAGAATGCACGATATTCTATACATTTATAGTTAGTGGCTTACAAGTGTAAATAACTGCTTAAAATTTATCAAAGTAATATTAATTATTACTATTATTATAGGAACGCTAATGGAACTCACAAAGATTACTTAGGCCTCTACGACAAATGTAAAAGTACAAACGGACAAATGTCAACCCATAGAATGATTAAGGAAAGTTTAGCAATATCCATAATTTGGATATGCACCTATAAACTAATTTTACTGAAAATAGTTCGGGTTAAATCCATAAAGCACGAAATTGTGTTAAGTTTAGAATTTAAATCAAATTGACTTTAGATAGTCAATTTAATTTATATAATTATCTCAAAGCAAGATTATTATTTTTATGACAAAATTTGAAGTTTACAATGTAAAAAGTTTAATGAAAATATATGTTTTAAATTACATTTTAAAGTTTCAAAGGTTAAATATATATATATATATAAATAAAAATATTAATAATTATATTGAGCAAAAAGTTAAATATATAATATCTTTCTTAGAATTCATATACGTATATATACATATACGTGTACACAGTAGTGAAAATAGTTAATCATTGCTTTTGATGGCAAATGTATCAAAATTTATTGTTTCAAAATTAAATCACAAAATCCATATAGTATGGATAAATTATGAAAATGATTTTTATGTCAATATGAATATTTCAGTAACACAATAATACGATAAGAGAATTAAAAATTTATGTGATTATCTTCAAAGTGCAAATAAATTATAGTTTTTAAAAGTACAAATATGTTTACAGAAATTTAAGTTTACGGATCAAATTTGATCTGCCTAACACAACACAGTTTAGACTGTGTAGATACAAACTTGTCTATAAATACATGACAAAAAAAAAAAAAAATTCCAGCCAATCAAATCAGCTCCCCTTTCTCTCTTTACTTTCTCTCTCTATAGTTTCTCTCTCCTCAAACTCAATCAAGATTTTGGCGTCGGTTTTTGACACCTCCCTCACCAATGAAAAGCTCTCATCGAGCCGAGTCCAACGGTGTGCCGTGCCACCCAAACAGCCACCGGAGGAAGCCGCACGTGCCGCCCAAAGTGGCAAAAAACCCAAACTTTCTGGCAAGATATCTTCACCATCCAACGTCTGATCGACGTGATTCTTGTTCCTACACGACCACCACGACGAGAGGAACAAAACCCATCCTTCATGGCAGCTCAACAGTTGCCGGATTGCTCCACCCATCTACCTCTGTTGTCGCCGCCGTGCCACCTTCGACGATGGTGATCGACTCCTCCCGGTCCAAATGAATCAGAGGATGACGGTGAGGAAGATGCCTCACCCAATTGCGTCTTAGCACCGCCACTAGTTGAAGCTCAACGCTGTCGTCGCCGCCTCATCGTTGGAACTTTGGATTCGCCACTCCAAGCAACGTCGACCTAAATTGATTGAGGGAAAATATTCAGAGGAGGACGGGGAAGCTTTCTCCCACCTCAATTGCAGCAACCCATCAACGGTCGATGGAGTTCAAGGTCCACCACCGTCAACCACTGTAGGAGCCTCCGTTCTTGCTCCTCCCAACCACATTTCTTCAAATTGGATGAGGGTTAATGCTCAAAGGAGGATGGATAGCAAAATCCCTAAGCCAATTTCAGGTTTCCATCGTCGAAAAGCCATGATTGGAGCCTCCATTTTTGGCCAAGATTTTGGAGCCTAACCTGCTATGTTAGAGGCAGAATTAGGTGAAATTGACACCGCCATTGAACTCAGAAGGGTCTATTTAGGGGGGTAGGCTAGAGGTCAGCCACCAATGGAGTCCGATCAATGCCGGTCAACGTCTGTCAAACTTGGTCAACGGTCGGTCAACGTCGATCAACGCTCGATCAACGGTGACTTTGGAATATTGTGATCCGGACCTCCGATCAATGATCTGAGACAGCCTCCTGACTTGTTTCGACGCTCTGAACGCAATGATGACCTCTGTTCGAGCAAATTTCACTCCGGTGAAAATTGTCTGATACCAACTGCATGTAGATCTAGGCGACCTAAACTGCAATAACGGAGTCCAGAATGATGTTTTCAGTAATAATAAATCTCCATGGAGCATTCCTAGCCATCCACAGCCACTCGAGGAGCACTACTGAGGATGCTGCGTAGACTACATATATAGTAAGATGTAACTGGACCCGCTCAGCTCGGAGTCCAAGTAAGTAAGAATCTCGCCTACATACAGTATGAATATTTTTAAAAATAAATTAATTTTAAATATTTTCATAAATTTTATGAAAGTACATGATCAGTGATTTGTTACACTGTTATATGTTATGATGTGATAAGTTATGTTATGACATGATGTGAAATGCCATGATGATGATGTGATGATTAATGTGTGATGTATACAATATTTAAATTATATTGTTTGATCACCTTCAAGTCAAGCATGATTATGATTAAAGATTCAAGAATTATGAAATTGTGATGTCATGTAGTGATAAGTCATACTACATATACACAATAATGCAAGTGAAACTTATAAGACAAGTTAAGGGTGTCGTACCAACCTCCTGACCCACGGGAAGGCTTCATGTTAAAGAAATGAATAATCTTGGTGTCGTTGGGACTTCGCGAACCCTAACTTCCCAAGACTCGTGCGCAACTGGTACAATCACTTGGGCCCAAAGTAAGAAGATAAGATACAGTTTAAATAATTAAGCATAATTCAAATCGATAAGCAAGCATAAATGCTCATACATATTTTTATAAAAATAGTTTTTATTTATGTTTTGCGAGACTAATTTCCTACTTGCTGAGCGAAAGCTCATTTAAGTATGTTCATGCTGTAGGTAAGAAAAACCTGTCAGCGGCACTTGATGGGCAGTGGTGAGCGGCGGACGAATGGTGAAGATGGGAATGGATACCGCTTACGCAAAGTAATATTTTTACATTATTATTTTACGAATTCATGTGTGTTTTATTTCACGAAATCTCGTATGTTTACACCTTACGAAAATATGTGCACATAAATAAGTAAATAATTTACGTAATTATGCTTTAAAAATCGAGCTTATGTTTACACAACCTTGGCTCAGAGGATTTAAAAGTTTAAGAATGTTGCAATAGACAATGCAACAAATACACAAACTTTTTAAGTAAGAAAATTATAAATTTATTTAGGATTAAAAACGATTATCAAAGTTTTACGTTATATTAAGAAATGAATTTTATGGATATGTTTTTATGAAATTATTATGAAAGTTTAAAGGAAAAGCTTTAAGAAATTAGTATCTTAAACTTAAAAGTTTAAGTTATAAGTAATTATGTTTTGGCTAGTTTAAGAAGGTTTGATGCAACAAATGTGCGAAGTTTTCAAGTGAGAAAATTATATGATCATTTATAATAAGAAAATATTTATATAAGTTTATGCCAAAATAAGTAATGATTTTTATGAATATGTTTTTAGGAATTTACTTTCAGGAAAGTTTAGATAAATATGCTTCAAAAATTATTATTATTATGACGGTTTAAATAAACGAGTTCCAAGTAATTATTATTATGAAATATGTTATGTTTAAGATATTAAATTATAAGTCAAATATATAAAAAAATTTTAAGAAAGTTTTGAAGAGCATTTAAATGGGATTTTATTTTAATATTTAATTTAAAATTGTTTTGAAAATAGTTTTATTTAAATTGAGAAATGTCCTTAAAGTAATAATTGCTAAATAATCATCCTTATGTTTAAAAAGAAAAGTTCAAGGAAATTACTATGGTTATGTTTCAAGAAATAAATGTTATGAATTATGTAAAGGATCATGCTTTTGGAAATTATGGTTATGTTAAAACGTAATTATTATAATTTCATTATCATCATGTTGAGAAATTTATGTTATTATATTCGGTTTACGAAATTAAGTTTTAAGAAATGATTATTATATCTTTCAAAGTTACACATTGAGAATTATTTATTATCAAGAATTCATTTATTACTAAGTTTTGGAAAACAATTAATACTTCCTTTAAAGCTTTATGCCAAGGATTCGATAGCAAGAATCTATTTAAAAAAAATTATTCTGAAATTTTTGAAATTTAGTCTTAAGTATATTAAAGTTCATGATCATGTTAAATTAAGTAACGGCCACGTAAGGAAGGTCGTTACAGTTGGTATCAGAGCCGGTATCCTGCCATCGTACTTCACGTCGTCACGCGCCTGCTTCGCCTTTGTCCAAGTAAGTTATGTAAATTAATGTTAAGATAAGTTACGTTAAATGATAAATGTCGATTTTTTTATGTAACGGCAATCAAATTATCGATATGCAAACACGATTTTAGATGTCCTCTCATAGTCTAATGTGAAGTTTAGCTACCACTATGCCTCAATTCACAAGAAGCGATATTGGGTGCTAACTTCTTAAGTAAGCAGGACAACTCCTTAAATCACGTAAACGCTAAAACCGTTGCTTAGAGATGGTCAACACTCAGAGTACAATATAAGCGAGAAAATTTGGAGTTACGACCACAGAAGAGATAGATTGACGAGATGACAGAAGATCCAGAGGTTCCACAAACTTTTTTGGATTTAAAAAAAAAGTTAAATAATAACAAAATTGTCATTTTCTAAATTTCTTTCTTCTCTTTCCCAAGTCTTGCTTTTTTTTTTTTTTTGGAATTTTATCCCTCAATCTACGATATCAAATATGGAGCTACAATCAAGGTGGTTACGCTGCAAAAAGGAAAAGAAGCCGCAAGTTCTTCACAGCTTAATTACCAACTCATGACCAAAGCTACCCCTCAAGCAGCATACAAGCATATCCTCACGTAAGCCGATTCTACAGGCGGATGGACAATACTCTACACTTTGCCACAAGAGTAGAAGAAGTCACAAATAGGAGACACAAGGGACGCAAGAACACAGTCTTCCTCAAAGAATTACCACTAAAGGCGAGAATGTCAAGGCATTTCTTCGAAGCACGAACGAGTACTTAGTCAAAAAGAATTTCACAGCTTGGACCATTAACGTGGACATCGATATCCGATTCAGAATGACGTAAGAGAATAAATAGGCATAGTACCACTACAGGGCCAGTAGTGAGACATGCCATACAATTTGGCAAGTATACGTATAGTATACAAAATAAGATTTATGTATGAACAATAGAAGTTTTTGACAAAAAGAACTTCACATTATGTGACCCATTAGAGGCAAGTAAGGTCTCAATCTCAACGGCGGTCTATGATATGCAAAGCATCATCCAGTATATTCATTGAGTGTAAATTCGTAGATTAGTATGGTGATCGATCTCAACGACGATCTCAATGACGATGAGTGGAATACTAAAGCGTCATTTGCTGTAGAAGAAGAAATGGCACTCATAATGACTTCAGCTCTACGGATTGACTATGACAAAGATTGGATCATTGATTCCAGGTGTTCGAATCACATGATTGGTGATAGAGACAAGTTGCAAAATGTGACAAGAGTAAAAAGGGAGTCGCGTGGTGGTAACAGCCAATAATTCAAGGTTGTCAATCGCTCATATTGGTAAGGCAATTGTTGTATCCCTGATATAGTTCTAATAAATTGCCACTTGATGATGTCTACAATGTACCAGGCATGAAGAAAATCTTGCTATCAGTGGCACAATTAATGTCCTCCGGCCACTATGTCGTGTTCAACCTACATAATGTAAAAGTGTATCAAGACATCAAGATCTTTGGTACACCGACAATGGAAGGATGAAGATTAGAGTCTGTTTATGTAATGCCAACAGAGTCTGCTTATGTAGACAAAACTCGAAAGAATGAGATTGTGGATTTGTGGCATGCAAGGTTAAGACACGTTGGCTATCAAAAGTTGAAAATAATGATGTAGAAGTCAATGCTCAAAGGTCTTCCTCAACTTGAAGTTAGAACTGACACTGTCTATATAGGATGTTAATACAATAAGGCGCATTAGTTATTGTATAAAGAATCAAAGTTTCAAAACAAAGACGCCATTGGAGTTAGTTCACTCAGATGTCTTTAGCCACATCAAGCAACCATCAATTAGCAAAATGAGATATATGGTCATGTTCATTGATGACTTCTCAAGATATGCATGGATTTTTTTATTGAAAGAAAAATTTGAAACATTTACAAAATTTAAAGAATTTAAAGAAACAGTTGAAGGATAAGTTGGCAAAGAGATCCGGTGCTTGCACACAGACAACGGTGGAGAATACACTTTAGATGAGTTTGAAGAATATCTGCAAGAATACTGAATACAACATCAGTTCACATGTGCAAACACGCCGCATGCAACAAAATATAGTAGTAGAGAGAAAGAATCAACATTTTATGGAGATATGTCGAAGCATGCTTCATACTAAAAACGTACCTGGAAGATTTTGGGCTAAGTGTATGAAGACAGCAGCTCATGTCATCAACAAGTTTTCTCAACTAAGACTTGGATTTACTTCACCATTTGAAAAACTATAGAGAACTAAACCTATAGGTGGTTACTTCTGAGTTTTTGGCTGTGTATGCTAC
>CAMOHE010040541.1:0-25675 GCA_946598075.1 Artocarpus hirsutus | reverse complement strand
ACAAAATACACAGTAAATTTACAGAAAAAAAGACATAAAATTAGGTCAACAAAATCAATCAATCTTTCATGGTTATTCACAGATATCGAAAGAATAAGATTTACAAACAAAGAATAGAAAAGGATTATCAAACAAGTTCAGAGTTCACAAAGAAACAACGAAAATTCAGCCAAAACTAACAACATGCAATTCAAATTGTTGGAAAAGAAATCATCTTCGAGAGCTTAAAAAAAAACCTGAACCAAAGGGGAAAAAATTGAATAAGATGAGGAAGAAGAGGAATTAGGTCAACAAAATCAATCAATTATATATCCAATATAACCACATCACTGGGTTCGAAATTAATCAGGAAAATAGGAAATATTAAAAGAATTATGAAAGATTATGAGATTTACAAGATTAAGAAAAAAGAAAATAGCATGGAATAATTTTTACCGAAGTTGTTACAGAGCTTAGAAAGTGTAGAGAGCATAGCAAGTGGAGTATCAGAGTGAAAACAGAGTCTTTGGCTGTTTGGCCATTATTTGTCGCGTTTGGTTTCTCTGAAAGACTAGCTTGTCGCGGGAAATTTTCTATTCTCTCTTAGAGTTCGTTAAAAAAATACGTTAACACTTGAAGTTAAAATCTAAAAACCAATTCAAAAATAAATAGCATAAGAAAGTTTTATATTATAGTAAATTTTGTTTTTTATAATAGCATATAAAAATGTTTTACTGTAATAGTTAAAATTTATTATTTTTAATATATTTTTCAAGTAAACTTTTAATCATTTACGATCATTTCTTTTTTCCTTTTTCTATTTTATGACATTTAATGTATGTTTCATGCTTATAAAATAAAAAAAATTGCGGTAGGAATTTAAAACGTAACTTAGTAGTAAGTGTCTATCTTTTAGCTATTAGATTTACATAAAAAAATAATTTTAATTAGATTCAATAGCCAAAAATAGAGTCCGTTAGTAGGAATTAGTACCATATAAAGAATCTAAAAAAACTACGATGTTTTTAGGGTTCTACACTAGGATTTATGTTGTCGTCGAAATGACAACCCAAGACTAGAGCATGAGTTCAGGTTTATGGGCTATGATCGATGACAGGGTTAAATAAATTATGCAAGTTTGGCATTAATGATCTATTTTTAGCCATGAGGTCGAGCCAACATATTAAGGGCTTGTTTGGTATAGTTTCTGTTTGTACTTTTAGTCAGTGCAAGAAAAGAAGTAAAAGCTGTAGCTTCTCAATAAGTGTTTGGAATTATATTTTTGAAAGAGGTTTAATGGGTCAAAATGGTTTCAATTTTTTTTGTTACAAAAATGTTATATTTGAGTTTATAATATATTATTGATATTATGATACAAGTTTCAAAATCTATTTTAAAAGTGTTTTTGTTGAGAAGCTATATTTTATGGCTTTGACAAGAAGCATTTTTGGAGAACAAAAGTACTTCTGACAGTTTATCTAAACACTTTTAAAAGCAGCTTTTAGAAAGCCCTCTTAAACAGGCCTTAAGTTTGGCATTGAGATTGTACTAATTAGTCAGGGTAGACTTGAAGGTTGATGTTATGAAACAATAAAACTCATCAAGGTTAGACCAATGAGCTAGGTTAACACTAGGGGGTCAAATCAGCTTTGGGTTGACATGTCGCATTTGGCACTAGGGGTGGACCAATGGACTAAGGTTGGTGATGAAGTTAGTTGAACACAACATGGTCGATGCTAGAGGTCCACTTAGATGGAACGGTTATGTTTAGAGTGACAAGGCGTGTTCGGGGAATAGGCGGACATCAAGGGTGGAGTCAACAACCAAGGTTGACATAGTGGGTCAGACCATGTTTGTGGGTTGGGCATAGATGGATTTTGGATTGACAGGTTGTGTTCGATGTTGGTGTGCTAGGTTCATGAAAAGTGTGGTTTCACTCTCTAAGCTGACGCTAGGGGTTGATCCAACAGGGTAGGGTTGATGTGAGAAGTTGGATCATGTGCTATGGTCAACAATGAATACCAAATAGATGGGGCAAGGTCTATGTTTGCCAATCCATTGGACTAATAGAAAAGAGTCAGTGCCGGGCGTTGGATACAAAAAGACAAACTAGAAGCCAACATCGACGAGGCATGGACAACGCTAATTTATAATTGTCTCTGACCTTGTTCCATGGACCTATCCTTAGCGCTGATTTTATCCGCCCTTGTTTAACATTGAAATAGGACTTAAGGCTGAATTAGACATTGCTTCGCCCTCTTCTTTCTTTGTATATTCTATATCCAAAAATATTTTGTTTTTGATTCTTTGAAAATTGCTCTTAGAAACCGTTTATCAAATACCATTTATTCGTAAAAGAAAATTGTGTTTTCAAATTTGACAACTTAACTTTGAGATAATTGTTGTTTTTGATTTTATCGTTTATTTACTTTCTTATCATTTAATTTGTGACATTTTATGTTTCGTTCTCCTTTATATATGTCGTTTACTTTTGCTTTGTATTGTCATTTTAAGTTTTAATTTGCTTGTTACCCGTGGCTCATTTTCACTCTCTCTCACGCTTCTGGAATCATCTACGGATAATTATTTCCTGATGATTCTGTATTTGCGTACCGATATGCGTAACGGATGTAATATAAAGCTTTTAATTTTTTTTCTTTTCAGTTTTTCTAGCAAGAAAAATAAGTCATGTTGATTTATTCTCCATTTTAGCATTTGGACAACCCTAAATCAATATTGGAGAACGTACAATTGCAAACAACATTACCGAAATTCAAAACAAGAATATATCATCGAGAACTCAAGTTCAATATTTTGACAAGTAGAGCTTGTTTGGCACACCGTATTATATTGCATTGTATTGTATTATATTTTATATAATACAATACAATGCAATGCAATGCAATACAATACAATATAATACGATTTGTCAAACATGCTCTAATGCAAGATTTGAGGACACTTAAAAAATCAAGGTCGATGGTGTAGAAGACGATCTGATTGCTATGATCGTGGCGTTGCAGCACGATCAAAAGTATTTCAGACAAGTCTCTCGCACTTGAAGGTATCCTAATTCAAAGTTGTCTCATTTGTTAAAATTCCTTCGAATAATCAATGATTCTTAAAAAGAGTCCCACATCTACCGCCCGAGGGAAATGGCCTGTACAAAGGCAAAGCCTCCCACACCTCACGGTATGCTAATGTAAAGTTTGTTTACGTATTATAAATTTTGGATATTTTCTCTTCTTCCAAAATGAGTGTCAACAACTAGTGATCATGAAGCATGGTGTGGATAATAGCTTCAGGTTAGTAAAGATCAGGCGATAATGATAGAAATATAGTAGATAGAAAAGTTTTCCAAAACTTGAAAACATAATTTTATTTTCCAAATATTAAAAAAATATATATTTTTAAATGTTTTCCACCTCATGGATTGAATTATTTATCTAAGTAGTCTAGTTATTTTCACATTTACAGAACTCCTAACTCCTTTTAATAAAAATAAAGATTTACAAAATCATTATTTCTTGAGAAGAATGTATAAATTATTCATCATAATGGTTTTTAATATAAAAAAAATAAAGCTTTATAGAATCATTATTTCTTGAGAAGAATGTATAAATTATTCATCATAATTTTTATATAAAAAAAATAAAGCCTCATAACAAAATAATCAATTAATATGATTGTTTGATATATATGTTATAACATTTTCTTTCTTCTGTAATTTTCTTTTGTAATATTTTTTTTGTCATATTTTTTTGCTTGTCATACTTGTTAAAGAAAAAATAGAATTTTTTATTCAAATGCTAAGATGGAAATTTTTGGACAATAGAAGAGCTAAATTTAATAGTGTTTTATGATTAAAGACGTTAAAAGTACATATCATAGACTATTTTTTATAATTAAATATGTTGTTTTCTAGAAGTAGATTTTAGGATGGAAAAGCATTAGTGATTTTGCATAAATAATATTTAATTAAAGAATTTTATATCCAGTAATTTACTGATTCTCAATGTTAGCATCAACAATTATACCTGTTGTTATAATCAAAAGAGGTGTAAGCTAATCTGCTATGTCCTTTGTTTAATACTCATTTTTGAGAGCGTGAACCATGAATTGAAAACACCCTTTCTTTATCTACCTCTTTTGTGGAATATCAAGATTGAAGTGAATTAGCCAATTATAAGGCTAAGTTGAAGAATGCTTGAAGCTTATTTAGTGGTGAGCCATACTGAGTAGATCCTAACAAGGGCTTCTAGATCCATGTTAATTAAAAAAAAATTATACTTATTCTTATAATAAAAAAGCTGTTACTTAACCCACTATGTCCTTTGTTTAATACTCATATCTGGGAGAGGGAACCTTGAATTGAAAACACCTTTTCTTCTACCTTTACCACTTCTTTTGCTAACCCTATCCATCTTTGTTGCCGAAATCAGAGATTGAGATGACTTAGCCAATCATGGGGCTAAGTTGAAGCATGCCTGAGCCTTATTTAGTAGTGAGCTGCATCAAGTAGCTCCGAGCAAGGGTTTTGTTAGATAGCAAAAGTCCTACTTGAAATAGGTATAAGATAACTAGTGGATTTATAAGCCTTGGGTTCCTTCCCCCTTGCAAGCTGGTTTTGTAAGAGAGAGCCCTATCCAATGAGTTTGCAATAATTGGTATAAGAGCCAGTCCACCACATCTTTAATGGCTGCAATAATAAAGTTGTTACGAAACATTAGCATAAGAACTTGTCAGGAATAATAGTAGAATTTAATTATTTTTGTTACATATTCGTTGTAGTTATTAGCATCTCCTATCCATAATTTCTGACTTTCTCACTGTGCGAAGGTAACTCTCTCCCCTCAATATCTGCCGATTTCCCACAGTAATTTGCAGCTAGCTACAACCATTTTCTCTGCCTTTTCCTCTATATTGAGCTTGATTTTCTTGAGTATTGCCTTCCACTTGTAGCTTTTGCTTAGTTTTTCTCTTGCATTGTGCCTCATGGCTCTGTTTTAATCTTTTTTTTAATGGAAAGGTTCGATTTTGATTCTATAATAATTATGCTTGAAATTACTATCTTTAAAAAAAAATTACTGATTTCTCTTTGCCTATGTTGATTCAATATCCCTGCTTATGCTAAAATTAATTCTTGGTTTGATCGTAGTTATTTTACGTTTGTCGTCTTTTGTTGCGGGGGGGTTGGCGGGGTGGGGCGGCGTTTGAAACCCTTTTGATGTGGGGAATTGGAAACACGTTGTAGGATTTTAAGTTGAATGACAATGTTTTAGTGAAATTGGTCAAAGAAAGGGAAGTTGGATCAGATCAACTTAAAGGATGCCACGAGGGATTATGATAAGATATTGACCGATAAAACAAATGGGAGTTTTGAAGGGTCGTTTAGAGACACTCTGTTATTTTTCAAAATTTCTAAAAACGTTTGTAGAGAGAGAAATCCTCTTTCTTTTGAGAGATCTTAAAGGGAAAAAATCTTTGCAAAATATCTTACGAGAATAATTTTTAAAATAATCTTTTGGGTTAATTTGAGAAATGTAAATTTTGTGACATTGTTTTATTATTTTTATGACAAAAGCTTGAAAGATAGTACTTTTAAAAAGTATTAATACATGATTGATCATAAGTATTTTTGATAAGATAAGACAAACACGTGTTATTTAAAAGTATTTTGATTTTTTGGTTAAAAAAAGTAATATGAATCAAATGAAAAAAAAAAAAAAAAAAGTAGAACACTATTGATAATAAAAAAAACAGTGTACCACCTTACTCAAGTGTTTTTGATGTTTGGTGAGTAATGAATCATCCAAACACCTCTTTTCGTGTTATCTATAATTTATTTCATACTTTGGTTGAACTAGTACCAAAAAATTAGGTGCTTTGATTCGCTTTCACTTTCATGCCTGATATTAGTAAACTACAAAAAGAGTTTAAAAGTTATATAACATATAAGAGTTTTATATTATAATACAGATTTATTTTATATTATAGACGATGTAAATTGATAAGTTTCAACTGATTTACTACAAACACAAAGTAAATAATAATAGTAGTACTACAGGGCTTTTGTTGAGGATACTTGATTGGAAGGAAAGGAGTTATTGTCACTAAGATGAAGACATGCGTTGAATTTGCTATATTATATATTTGTGCAATTCACATTTTTTATACGTTTTTTGGAGTATTTGTTTATAAGTTTTTTGAAAAAGAAGGAAAGAACTGAGATGTTTTCAAATCATAATTTCCTCGAGAAAATAAAGCTAATATTATTATCTTTCTATCATTTTTGGGAAATTGAATCATAATATTGTGTAGTTTTATGGAATTGGTGCAAATGTCTCGCTGCAACCAATCCATTCCACACCATATTGGATTTCTAAGAACATTAGATCTAATCTAATTTATAAAAAAATCCAATCCAATCTAATCTAATTGAATTTAATATCAATTTTTCCTAAGCTTACTTGCAGTTTAAAAATATAATCAAAACCAAACCATCTAATTTATAAATTAACCAAAAAAAAACTAAAAAAAGTTAAAATCACGATGGGAATAAAACAAGATGTAAATCTTTATAGTACCTACTTTGGAGAATGGTTAGTAAAGTTTGGAGTGTGTTTTTTAAACTATTTGAATCTGTTTTTGGCATACTGTGGTATGTCATAAGCTAAATATTTAAATAATCAATAAAAAATAACAAAAGAAAAAAATTATTTCTATAATAATTGTATATATTTGCAAAAATAAAATAAAATATATATATATATATAAAAAGACCAGATCATTGTCATTGCACGTTCCACTTCCAAAGCTTAATCTTAGGTACATTGTGAAAAGCACCCTAATTAATCAGCCCAACAACTTTATCTTTTATTATTCAAACACTAACTATATCCATTATTAAAACCATAAATAGAAATATGGTATACGAGATAGCCAAATTTAATCAAAATTATTATTATTATTATTATTTTACAAATGTAACGACTAAAAATATAATTAAAACAAAACCATCTAATTTATAAATAAAAAATAAACTAAAAAAAAGTTAAAATTATGATGGGAATAAAACACGATGTAAATCTTTATAGTACCTACTTTTAGGAATAGTTAGTAAAGTTTAGAATTTTTTTTTGTTACTATTTGAATTGGTCTTTGACGGAGTGTGGTAGGGAATAAGCTAAATATTTAAATAATCAATAAAAAATAAGAAAGAAAAAATATTTTATTTCTATAATGATTTTAAACGTGCAAAAAATATATTTAAAAAGACCAGATCATTGACCCTCTCTTCCAAGTTCCACTTCCAAAGCATCCGTGTGAAAAAAAAGGGTTCCTGATCTATTAGGTACAGCGTGAAAAGCACGTTAATTAATCAGCCCAACAACTTTATTATCTAGTATTAAAACATTAGCTTTATCCATTATTTAAAACCATGAGTGAGAAAGAGAAATTTTTTTTTTTATGAGTCATTACATAACCATTAGATATGTTCAAAATCTTTTTGTACAAAACTATAAAAAAACAGATACTTATCGATATGTATTATATAATCTACAATAATAATAATAATAAAAAAGGGTATGACTGATAATTGATAAGGATGCGCATTTTTTTTACATTGGATTACATCCTTTTGTGATTTCTCCAAATATTTCTATATTAAGGCTATGTATATGATCTATAATAATAATAAAAATAATAAAAAAAAAACCAATAAGGATACGCATTTCTTATACATTGTTTTATGTCCCGCATGATTTCTCCGAATACTTCTGAATCTTGTAAGCTATCACTCCTTTATTGAAAAGTCATTCATGCAATAAAAGAAGAAAAAGAAATCGTGAAAACTCAAACAATCATATTTGTCACATGCCAACTCAAAAAAGGATAAGCACAAATGGAGTGGCATGTTCCCACGTACTTGGTGACAACCAACCTAGTCAGCAAATAAAGTAATTCCTCCAAAAAATATATATATATCAATAAAATAATAATATCTCATGCGAACCTTATCCGTTTCTTTACCTTATTATAGCCAAGTAAACCGCGGCGTACCACCGCAGCTAAACCAATCTTTCGTTGATTCCTACGAATCTTTTTCTGTCTCTCTCTCTTATCTTTTTTCTTTGTTCCATGGCTTCCTCCTCTTCTTCTCTTCAATTTCTTCTTTTTGTCCTTCAATTTATTTCCTTTTTGTGGTTTGGCACATTTTCCCTTGCCCAAACTACTCCAACTCTTGTTCTTCCCATCACCAAAGATGTTTCCACTCTGCAATACTTGACCAGCGTTCACCATGGAAATCCACTCATGCCGACCAACCTCGTACTCGATCTCAGCGGTCCATTCCTCTGGATGGACTGCGATTCGCGTGATCTTTACAATTCTGGCCGCCCGATCTCTCGTGGGTCCATCTCTTGCTTGGCGGCCAAGTCAAATTCCCGTGGCAATCCAGATGACCAAACCGATGTTTGTGCGATTTTCTCGGAAAACAAGATCGGGAAAGTCGGCGGTCGAGGGGAAATCGTGGAAGACATCCTGGCCGTTGATCTGGTCGACCGGTCGAAGGAAGAACAAATCAAAGCCGTTGGTAAGTACACGCACCAAAACTTCCTCTTTGCTTGCGCGGAAAAATCACTATTGAGTGGCTTAGCTAGTGGGGCCAAAGGAATGTTAGGCCTAGGAAGGGATCGAATTTCGCTTCCTTCACAGATTTCTTCTTCTCTCGACTCAAAACGACAATTCACTTTGTGCTTGTCGTCGTCCAACGGTGTCGTTTTGCATGAAAACGGTCGTGACGGTTCTTATTTCGGCTCTAAAGTTTTTAACTCACTAGTCTACACGCCTCTGCTAAATGGGCAAGGTGATTCACAAAACGACTACTTTATTAACTTGAAGTCGGTTAGAATTGGAGGTAAAAGATTGTCGTTTGATGTGGAAAAGGCTAAGTTAAGCACAATTGTTCCCTATACTACCATGGAGAGCTCAATTTATGCCGTTTTTGTTGAGGCTTATGAAAGAGCTGCTTTGTCTATGAACATAACGAAAGTGGAATCTGTGGCGCCTTTTGGGCTTTGTTTTGAGGCCCAAACAATTCCAAAAACACAGTTTGGGCCTGAAGTTCCTGACGTTGAATTGGGGCTGCAAAGTGAGATGGTGAAGTGGAGGGTTTATGGAAGGAATTCTATGGTGAAAGTGAGTGAGGAAGTGATGTGTTTGGGGTTCTTAGATGGGGGTTTGGACTTGGGGGCTTCTGTCGTTTTAGGGGGTTTTCAGTTGGAAGATGTCGTTTTGCACTTTGATGTGGGATCTTCTATGATGGGCTTTAGTCCTTCTCTGTTGAAATGGACAAGAAGTTGTTCTGACTTTGGAATTGGTGCTATTCCTGTAGAGTCCTTGTGACAAGAATAAGTGATTTGTAATTTGTAGTATAAATATTAGGAGGCGTTTCTTAGGTGAAGATGTCTGAGCTTTTTCGAGGTGACTTAAGTCCCAATTTTTTATTTTGGGCTTCTTGCCTATTTTCTGTGTTTAGAGGGTTAGTCAGAAGAAATGTTTGTAATTTAGTTGATACAAATAATTTTCTGTAGATATACCTTTCAAAAAAAGCCATTTTGAATTCTGCTAAACATGCTTTCACTTACAAATTCCAAAATTATATATATATATATATTTATATATATGTATATTGCACCTTCTATTCAACTTCATTAACACAATATTTGTAATATAGAATAAACATTGATGGAAGATCATCGATAAATTAGGGGTGTATTGTTGCATTTGAAAGCTGAAGTGATAAAGCATGACTTAAGGGATGTTTGGGAGAGTGTTTGAAACTAAATGTAATAATTTTATATTGTAATAATTTTTTATTTTTTATTATGATTGTAAAAGAGTTTTATACTATTCATGCTAAATAAAGGCTGTGTAAAAATCAAAGAGAAAAATAACGCGGATGGGATTTACCTATTAAGAAATTAATAGAACTCTTGAATCTAAAAGTAACCATTTCATCGATACGGACAGATAGCACTACATTTTCATCGAAGCAGCAAGCGGCAGAGTTGACATTAATCTCTGACTAACGATCAAACAGACTAAAAATTATATCTTAATCAATAAAATTATAAGCAGGGTTTTAACAAAATCAGAATACACGATTAGAATAACTCAAAGGAGATCAGAAGCCATGAAATCCCATAGAAAAGATGATATAGGGGTGTATATTTTACTGTTCAATCCAATTAACTTAGTTTGAATGATTATCACAGTTTGAATTGGTGTTTGATAAAACATTTAATTTGAATTAAATTGACAATTTCAAGTGTGTAAAACTACCCTAATTAGAATTCAAATCCTCTTTATTTTATTATTTCAAACCAATATTAAATAGTGATTTTACTATTATATTTGTATTTATAATTTAACATTATTATTTAATATTAATTAAATAATTTATTTTTACATTTTATTTTTTTAATCAAATGATTTTTTCATGCTTCAAATTAGAGTTATGAATACTTTTTCAAAAGCAAATGTAGATTGAATTTTCCGTTCTAATTAATATTGTAATTGTACATCTAAACATTAAATCAGATAATTGTTTAAACTACGTAATTTACATATTTTTTTATTAAAAAAAGTTTAAATTAATACAACTTAAACTAGAAAACCAAATGACGAGTACATTTGTTGCTTTGCTAACGAAGATTCTCAGTCCTTTACAGATTGGTTCATCGTTACTTGTCCGCATTATTTTCTAATCCACTCTGTACAGCACAGATATTTTTTTTAGCACACTTTAGCAGATAATTAACGTGGTTCTCGTGTAGCCATGACTAAACTCTAGACTACTGCTTTTTGACTGGTCACGATATTCTAGTACTATATACAGGGACAGAGCACCAAGAAAAATTTAAATATAAAATATAAAATTTTATTTGGCAGAATAGAATTTTAGAGAGGAGAGAAATGGAATATAATTTAAGGATTACGGAAAGTAATTTACAAAGTTTTTTATATAATTTTTATGAAAAAGAAGACTAAAAGATGCTTTGAGTCTTTGAGTATTCCCCTCTGTTAGCGAGGGGAAAAGAAAAAAAGAAAAAGAAA
Source organism: Artocarpus hirsutus (assembly GCA_946598075.1). Lineage (NCBI taxonomy): Eukaryota > Viridiplantae > Streptophyta > Magnoliopsida > Rosales > Moraceae > Artocarpus > Artocarpus hirsutus. The sequence continues at coordinate 14,575 of CAMOHE010040541.1, read as the reverse complement.
AAGAAAAAGAAAAACAGAAGACCCCGATTGTGTTGATTTGCTATAATTCCATTCCCTTCCACTACTTGCTCTCTCGTCACATTCTTAGTTTTAATTCCATTATGGCCTCCTCTTCCTCATTTCATGTTTTTCTCTTCTTCTTTCTTCCAATCTTCCCCATTATCTCCCTTTCCACGGCAAAAAGGACATCGTTCGGACCCAAAGCTCTAGTTCTCCCTGCAACCAAAGACGCGTCAACAAGCCAATACCTCGTCCAAATCAAACAAAGAACCCCTTTTGTCCCTGTCAAGCTCTCCGTCGACCTCGGAGGAGCCTTCATGTAAATCGACTGCGAAAACGGCTAGGTCTCGTCGTCCGGCAACCCGGCCCGCTGCAGCTCGGCTCAGTGCAACCTGGCCAAGGTGTTCAAGGAATGCAGCAACGATGCCTGCTATTGGCCGCCTAAACCGGGTTGCTACAACAACACTTGCAGAACCCTGCAAACACTTTTGCGGGTCGATACACTGTCGGAGACTTCGGCTCCGACGACGTATCCCTCCAATCCTCCGACTTTTTCAATCCCGGAAAAGAGGTTTCGGCGCCAAATATACTCTTCTGGGGTCACCGGTGTTGCAGGCCTTGGAAGGCATGATTTCACACTTCGGCTTTCCGCTTCGACAGAAAATTTGCCGTCTGCTCTAGCTCCTCAACAAGATCTAAGGGTGTTATATTCTTTGGGAATGAACCCTATGTTTTCCTTCCAAATATCGATGTCACCAAAAGTCTTACCTACACACCACTGATCCTCAACCCGGTAGGTGGTTACGAGTATTACTACCCAGAAGGAACCTCCCCGGAGTATTACATCGATGTAAAATCGATCAAGATCAACTATAAAATTGTCCCAATTAACACTACGTTGTTGTCCATTGACAAAAGTGGTTGGGGAGGAACAGTAATTAGTACAGCAAAAAGCTACACAATGATCCAAACTTCTATATGTTGTTGATGCCTTTGTAAAAGAGCTCTCCAAGGTGCCGAGGTTGAAGGCGGTGTAGCCATTCGAGGTGTGCTACAGCTAGAAGAGCCTGGGCAGCACCCAAGTCTGCCCCGACGTGCCACCTATTGACCTTGTCTTGCACAATAAGGATGTGGAGTGGAGGATTCATGGCGCCAACTCCATGATTCAGGTTAGTGATAAATTTCGTGCCTTGGATTTGTCGATGGTGCAGCTGAGCCGTATACAACAATTGTGATTGGTAGGCATCTAATGTTGAAGACAATCTTCTACCGTTTGATTTGGCTACTTCTAGGCTTGGATTTAGCAACTCATTGCTTTCCCGACAAACAACATGCTCCAACTTCAACTTCACATCCATTGCTTAGGGAATCCAATTACTCATGTTTCCGTACAGATGCTTTGTTGTTAATTATTATTCTAATTGCATCTGGCTCCAGATTAAGTTTTTTATTTCTTGTTTAGTAAAGAGTCAAAATTGCTATTCAGTCAGTGGTCCTGGATATTTAGCGTGTCCCTAAAAGGAAACTTGGCTACTTGGTTGTAATAAGGTTTTGATCAGAGTGAATCAGGAGTTTTGCTAAAAAAATATTTCGTCGTCTAGAAATGGATTTTGAGACATTTGAAAACTTGGATGTGGACGGAAAATAGTATAGTTTGGAGAAAAACATGACGAAATAGTGTTTGAGAAATTATTTTGGGAGTGGCATTATTTTGAAATAAACCTTTCATTTAGCACACTAGTTAGAACTCTTCAATTCAAATTGTCTGTAGTATAAAGTTTTTAGTATAAAAATCAGCTACAGTATAAAACTTTCAGCAGGTATAATGTTTTGAACAAAAAATATTTCAAACCATTGGTTTCATGTCTTTTTCTAAGAGTATCTTTAATGCAATGCTAAATTGATGTGCCAATGATAAATTTGACATATGAGTGTTAACAAAATTCCAATGCAATGCCTTTTTAATGTTAAATTTGTTATATTCTAAATTTTGTGGTAAATTTACTACAAAGTTTAGTATATAGTAAATTTGGTATTTAATTCTCATTAATTAATAGATTGACTTTTTTTCTTTAATAATTACAATATTTTCATTTGTTAATTGGTTTAATATTAAGAGTTTATTTTTATAAGTTTTAAGGTTCGATAATTATGACCAAAGACAAAATAAAATTTCATATAGCATTATACATTGAAGAAAAAAACAAAATAACACATCAAATATATTATTTTTATACTTTTTAGTGACAAATATAACATGAATATTGACATTTGCATTGAAGATGGGCTAAATAACCCTAAAAATTACCTCTTAAAAAAACTTAATTTGTTGTTTAAATTGTTTCGATTTTAAATTATATATTGAGGCCTATGCATCAGTCATTACATTAAGATATGGAGATTGTATTCTTCGGACAGAACTCAAAACCTAATCGAGAAAACTCAGATAAGTGGTTGGTCATGAAATAATATTGTAGGTTAAACATATGTACTATAAAAGAGTTTTATGGTTGAAACAGTTTGAGAATGATAATTTGACTTTAATCATCTAGTTAGATGCACCGTTAATTTAAAAAATTTACCAAACCTTTTGCTCATTGTTGTTTCCATGTTTTACTATTTTATTCCCCCGGTAATATCAATAATGATAGCACCACAGACACTTACAAATCGTTTAGTTTACCTCGTTTTATTTCTATTTTCAAGGTTTATATTAAATTGAGACTTGGACTTGAATATGTGCAATTTCTAGCTCTTCATGCTTCTAAACTTAGAGTAAACATGAAAATTATTGGAGTCAATGGTTTTCTGATGTGGATTGGGTCTTTTTCTATGGATATATACATACAAACATACATACATACATATATATATATATATATATATATATATATGAACGCCACCGGTTTTTTTCTTGGCCCTTTTTTTTTTGGCGTGTCTTGAACAATAAATTTATAATTATATTGTCTCCTCATGCGTATAGCCTTTCCAAATTTTGTCCAACTTGGCCACGTGATTCTAAGGTGTAATTTCGAGTCCATATTATGGGCACGAATTAAATAGTAAATTGATTCAAGGCCTTTAATATACCTGTGTAGTCTTTCTTTCCAATCACATGTATGAGTCCAACAAAAGCAATAGCAACCAAAAAAAAAAAAAAAAGAAGAAGCCAGAAATACACAGAACAATATGGTAGGAAAAGAAAAGAAAAAATTTAAAATCAATCACAAATAAATGAAAAAATAAATAAGTTTGCCAAGTCCCTCTTTATTCACCTCAGTCAAAATCCACCAACTTGCTGTAAATCAGATCCATACTCAACAATCTCATGAAGAATCTGAACATCAACGCAGATACAAACAGACCCAGTTCAAAACAAAAGTGAATCGGTGGGGGAGGAGAAAATTGAAAAGAAAAAAAAAAGAAAAAGAGAAAGAAATGGGCCGTTTAGTATTGTTTTCAAAATGAGTGAAAATATTTTCGTTTTGAAAAATGAAAATTTTTTTAGAATTATACTGATAATGTTTTTAAAATTTTTGTCTTAAAACATATGAGAAAACAATTTTAAAAATTCTAAAAACAAAACCAAACGGAAAAGACCTCGTCAGATCGTGTGTGCTCTGTCATCCATCTCTAGCAATCTTTGGCGAAAAAAAAAATGGTGAAAAAAAACACGTCCAGATCCAAACAATATAAAAAGGGTAAGGAAAAAAAATTGAGAGAAGAAAAAAGAGAAAAAAAAATGACGAATCCTATGTGTGCCATTGTTCATCCCCAACAATTTTTGGAGAAATATAATGGAGAAAAAAATGCCACACAGATCCAAACATTACAGGAAAAAAACACTCGAGGAGCAGAAAGATGAAAAAAATAAAACAGAGAATAGGAAAAAATAAAAAATAAAACAGAGAAAATAACTTGCAGATCACGCAACCAAGTCGGCCATCTTCCTACCTTCATCCACCCCCATTAGTTTTTTTTCTAAGAAGAGAGAAATAATACATTTGCTAGAATGATATAATCTGATCCACAACTATATATTATTAGAAACTTATTCAACTCCTATTAAACAAAAACACAATCATTCAAATAGCTACGCACTTGTCATTTTTTTTTTTATCTTTTAAAAGGTTTCTTTTCTCCAATTTTATATGGGTATATTTAAAAATAATCCAGTTGAAACACCAATGAGGGTTGCCACAATTGACTGACGCCTTTTATATAAAAAGGAAATAATTAAAGGGTCCACCTTCGGAATTTAATTCCCTCTCAATCATTTTTTTTTTCAAATAATTCTTCTCAAAAAATTGACCCAAAAATGTCAACTATCTAATCCGTACAGCATACTGATAAGATCAATGTATGTCTTTTTCTTTTTTAATTAAAAAAAAAGCTCAAGATTTGCTCTCAAATGCCATTCCCTTGCACCACTTGTTCTCACAATAACTCACTCACATTCTCCATTTCAACCAATTATGGCTTCCTCTTCCTCAATCCATTTTCTTATCTACTTCTCTCGTCTAATTTTCCCCATTATCTCCCTTTTGACAGCCTAAATGACATCGTTCCGACCTAAAGCACGTGCTCTCCTTGTAACCAAAGACGCATCAACAAGCCAATACCTAGTCTAAATCAAACAAAGACCCCTCTAGTCCCCGTCAAGCTTGCTGTCGACTTTGGCGGCGATTTCTTCTGGACTGACTGCAAGAAGGGCTACATCTTCCTGTCCTACAAGCCTGCCTGTTGTGGCTCGGTGCAGTACAACCTGGCCTGGTCCAAGGCCTGCGGTGAGTGCAACTTGTGAAGAATCAACATCACTTCTTTGATGAGCCTAATTATTTAACCTAAGCCGAATTACAAACCCAATTTCAAGAAGCTTCCATTGTTACGTATGGTAGGTATGGTAGGATTAATGGAATTTATGTGTGTGGTTATAATTTAATTACAATTGTTTAATTATATAGTCCTTATTTATTGTCTACAATTATAAATAGGTAACATCCTTGTATTTATAATCATCAAGAAGAAGTAGAAGAACAATAAGAAGTATTTTTCAAAGAGTTCTCTAATGAGTACTCATGTGAGTGTTCTAGAGGTTGTCTCTAGAGTGTGAGAAAAAAGTACTAATTTCTAAGTGTTGTTCTTTTTTTGAGTGGTCTTAATATATTTACTACTATAATAAAATAGCAATTATATTGTCTGTCCAATAGTGTCTAGTTCAATAATTGATACCAAAGTTAGGTTGTGAAGTCTTTTAAAACTTTATAAGTATGCTCTGTAGATACAGCTTTAACTGATCTTCCACATCATAAAAGTTTTCTTGAGAGTTATATATAATTAGTGAATTTCTTTGTGTCGTGAGTATTTTGGAACTCTACAAGCTTGTTATTTAGGACAAAGCTCGTTTGGTATTACTAAGATACAACTAACACAATGGGTGATCTTTAAGTAAATAGAGGAAAAAGAAACTCAATAACCAAACTACAACACATGGGCGACATGTATGATGTCATACATACAAGGGCAAGATCTATGGGAAGTCGTTGGTGGTAATGAAGTTACACAACTTGTGGCAGAAGATGCTGACGGTACCTTGTGTAAATAGAAGATTAGAGCAAGCAAAGCGATGTTTACTTTAAAGACCATAATTGAAGAAGAAATGCTGGAACACATTCGAGACATCAAAACACCAAAAGAAGCATGGGACCCTTTCTCGCACTCTTTTCACGAAAGAATGATACAAGGCTACAACTATTAGATAACGAGTTGTTATCCACAAAACAGGGAGATCTAATGATGAATTAATACTTTATAAAAATAAAGTTATTATGTCGTAAAATTTTAAAACTTGATCCTACGGCCCGTATTGAAGGACCTAGAATGAAAAGAATAATCATTCATGGGTTGAGACTAGAGTACAGAGGCTTTGTTGCTACTGTACAAGATTGGCCTACTCAACCATCACTTGTTGCGTTTAAAAACTTGCTTGTAGGTCAAGAAGTAGAAGCAAAGCAAATGGGTAGAGTCTCATTGAAAAGTGAGGAAGAAGCGCTCTTTTGTGGTAAGGACAAAGACAAACCCAAACAAAATACTAAAAAAGGATCAAATAGAATTAATGACTGTTGGGGGTATGATCGGCACCATGTTCCTAGAGACCACTCTATTGCTGTCTGGCCACCTTGCTTGAATACAACCATTTTTAATACACCCACAACTCCCCTCTGATCAGCACTTCCTCTCGAAGTGCTGCCTAGGGTCTGTACCAACTATCACACAAGATGTCGCCTCCTTAGGAAGAACACGTACTTGGGACGGACGGGTATGACCTGTCTTTAAGCAACAACTCATCTCCAAAGGCCGACACATGGCTTCACTTTAGCCCTCTGATGAAGGGTCAAACCCACCTCATACCTGATCCAAGTGGTGGCCTATAAATAGTGAGCATTCACTCCACCTGGGAGGTAACGTGGACTTTCTCACTTAACCCTCCTTCCGATCTTGGTCGAACAAGTATCTAACTTGAGCATTAGAGAGCGCTTGACCTGTACACCAACAGTGTTCCCCTTGACCTTTGAGGCGTCCTCTCTTTTGTTGCAGGCATAACTTAGGAAGTTGAGATGAGCAGGACAGGCAGTTCGACCACCATATACAACTGCACATGGCGTTGATCACCAATAGATCGAGTAGTGTATTAATAGTTTGATGCTAGAAGGAGGGCTCTGTACTTTTCCAGCATTCCTATTAATAATCCCTAAAGGCAAAAAAAAAAAAAACTTTTTCAAAACCCCTTAAAAATACTTAGAATTAGAATTAAGTACGAACGGCGCAAGACATTACATGATAATTTGTGGACTTCATTTATGAGCTATATATTATGAAACTCACTTATTTTTATCTCTTATTGAGTTTAGCTCAACCACCAGTGCCTGTAGTATTGTTAAATAAACAAAAAATCTAAAGAAAACATTGTTAAATGTATGGTCATGCACAGCCGCACATTAAACGCTCTGATGTAAAACAGTAACCAATAAGTTTGAACGGTCTTATTAAGCATTGATATGATGTAAAATAGAATTTATCCGCACATATTACACGTCCAATACTATCAGCATATCTGGAGGGAATGGTACTTTAATAAAAAAAAGTACACTCTCCAATAAATTACCATAAGTTTTTAAGGTAAGAACTAAGAGCAAACATATATAGCAATATAATCACTAAAAACTGTAAATTACACGACGGTTTAAAACCGTCGTAATATGTGTTCACGATGGTAAAAAACCGTCATGCAATTGTCTGTTGTAGTATCAACAAGACTTTTTACGACGGTTTTTTATAGTCGTGAAATCTTTATTTTGCGGGATTTTAGGATCTTGAGACAAGACTACTACGACAGTTTTCACTAAAAATTGTTGTAAAACGTAAGCTTATACGATGGCTTTTAGGAAAAATGTCTTATATGCTACAAACTGTTGTGTAAGGCTCTTGTTTCATGACGGTTTTCACTAAAAACTATTGTGAAAAAGTTGTGCTGAAGCTAAAAAAAAAAACCAGACACTATACCTTCAAATTTAATTTAATGCACAAATTTATACCTTATTTTAGTCAATAGTTGATTTTGACCTTTAAATAACCAAATTACCCTTAAATAAAATAGAGCAAAATTAAAACTTTCAAAAGATAAAAAGAAAACAAAATCAAAACCACACAAAACACTTATTTTTAAAGTATTATATACATTTTTTAAGTCGAAAACCTTAATACAAAGTTTTTTAAAATTTATAAAGTTATCTTATGTTTTCAATTTAAGGTTATTTTAGATAATTTTTAGGTTAAAATTAAATATTCATTAGGAGAAGGTATAAGTTTGTGTATTAAATTAAATTTGAAGGTATAAATTCTATGAGATGCAAAACTAAAGATATAAGTTTTGAATTAATTTAAAATAAAAGGTACAAAAGGATAAATATCCCTTTAACCAAAAACTTGCAAGGTTGTACAATAGGTCAAGCAAAAACTATCCCTATACCAAGGCCTTGTGATTTGAACCTGGTTAAAACCTTCCAAGAAAGGAAAAAGAGTACTCAACTCAGAAAAATCATTTAATAAATCTATAATTAGGAAAATCCTCCATATCTCTGACAATAAGAAAGTTGCAAAAAGCCGAAGAGTTCCACTACCACTCATTTGTCTGAAGATGAAATGCCTAATTACTAGCCAACCTGTTAGCCACCTGATTTCCTTCCCTATAAATATGCGAGACATAAAAATTCATCTTTACCAACTTAGAACGTGCCGAAATCCATCTAGCTTTGGATTTCCACAACACATGCGTCAAGCCTGAAGTAAATGAACGACGTAGATGAAATCATATTTGAACCATAAATTCTTCCAGCCATAACGATAAGCAAAGTCTGCAGCTATAATGACTCCCATAAGTTCTGCCTCATATGTAAAAGAAGTACAAAACCAGACAGCAAAACATCCCCTCCAAAAACCCAAATATACCACCTCAAGTGGACGAGCCGAGAATTATTTATTTATTTCTCTAAGAAAACATGGAATTATTTTATTTAGGTTTATTTTCATTTTTATACTTTGTATTTTAGATTTATTCAAATATTAAACTTTCACTTTTAAATTATATTTAATTCACAAATATACACTTTTTTACGATTAGTCTTTAATTCTAACCCAATAAATTGGACAAATACTCTCAAATTGAAAGAAAACTTTAATAACTTAACATACTTCATACTAAAAATTTTGACAAAAAAATATATAAAATACCTTCAGAATAGGTGTTTTGGATGTTTTTTCTCATTTCTTTTAAAGTTAATTTTTTTATTTAGAGATAATTTGATCGGTTTAAGGTAAGATTCAAATATTGACTGAAGTAAGATATAAATTTGTATATTAAATCTAATTTAAAGGTATATGCTTGATGAAATAAAAAACTAAAGGTATAATTTTTAAATAAACATAAAACAGGTGGTATAAAAAAAGTAAATATCCCTTTTGTTTATTTCTCTTCATGGATGTATGGAAGGGCTTACTGTATTTCTGTAATAGAAAGGTAATTGTACGAGTTCGGTTGGTGTTTAAGTGGAAATGCGAAGATAACGAGGGATGGGATTGGGAGGAGTTGAAGGAAAATCCCAATGAGAAAACACTGCAACTATTTATCCACTGCCATTGGTCTGTGATTTCGTGATAATCACCAAATAAATTTAAATTTATAAGATAATATTTTCAAAAATAAAAAATTATTTAAAGTCAATTAATCAAAATAAGAAATTTAGGTAAAATAATTACTGTATTTTTGACTCAATATAATTAATAAATTCTTAGTAATTGCAAGTCATCAGCTCGTGTTTGACTACATCCTTCCCCTTTGTATATACGTTGTATATTCCGCTCATCGATCCTACCATTTGAATAGTCTTGTGAAATGTTCGGATCAAATCGACATTAACAAATTCAACAGAGAATCATAATTACAAAAAAATGATATAGACAAACTATACATATGTTAAAATCTTTATTGGACTGGTATACTGTATAAGTATTATGACGTAATACATCCCATCCACTCAATAATTTCTCACAAAAATAAATGGTATAATTTTTTTAAGAGTTAATAAATAATAATTTGGATTTATCAACAAATCTTGTATTAATTCCATAATAAATTTGATAAATGTAGGATTTATTCAAGAAATCACAGTTTTGCCTCAACATCAAATTTGGTAAATGTCTTGCTTCCAAACCAGGTAAGGACATTGCTATTTAATTAAAAATAATTTATTAAAATATATCTTAAACCATTTAATCAAGACTTTATTTCCTCAAACATTTTTGTAAAATTTTAAAGAAAATTAATCATTTCTAATAACTTAATAGTTTAATAAAAATATCTTGGAATTAAAAACTTAATATAAGTATACAGGAAATATTAAAACAACCTTGTCAATTTAAAATATAATCCATCAAATATCGTTTAGGTCCCACCAAATCACACCGTAGCACGTACATGATTAGGACATAAATAAAATATCATCCAAACCACAATCCAACAAAATAAATCATAGTGCACACTAAATACTCTCATTATTTCCTACCTTGATAGAAATCATAGATAATCAATTAACTCATGTACTCTGTTAGAAATCCAACAGCAATCTATTCAACTACATACTACAAACCTCCGGGGCGGGGGCAATAAAATGCAAGTGAAAAAATATGAATGAAATGTGCAATAGAATTTTAAGTTCAAATAATATTTATTAAAGCAGAAACAACGGGAATAAGTTAAGGAAAATGCGTTAAGAAACAATATGTAATCATTTAAACAAGTGGATCTTACCAAACTCTTCATATGATTTTTATCGCAAAAATATGAATTATACTTATTGCAAGGTCTAAAATGAACACCACCAAAATGGGCCAATTGAGGTTTTAGTACTTGCTCTTGGGTCAACATCTACATGACCTGAACTTTAAGTTCTAATGTTCTATGTGTTTAAAAAAGAACCAATTGGAAAATCTTACTGATTGGTGTTTGAAAAACTTTTGAAACATGTCATCTCATTCGGATATACTTGAGCTGAGATGTTGATTATTTTCTTAAAACCATTTTCTCTTTAGAAACATATTTTCAAAATTTTTCAAAACACGACTAAATCTTCAAAACATTTAAAAACATAGTTCATGGCCAAAACAATTTCAAAAGATGGCTACCAAGGAAGGGATGGAAAATCCTTCCGCAATTCCTAGCAACGAAATGCTTCTGTACTATAACTTATTCTACTAAACATTAGCTTCACCACAGCAACTAACCTTAAAACTAACTCGACTATATTAACATCAAAACCTAAATTAAAGCTCATTACTATATTATTCAATGGTTCTTAGTGTGCCATTTGTCATTCTAATTTTTCACTTTTTCGCATATAACAATTAAACACTCTTTAAAAGACATTATCAATCATTTTTTATCAATACAACAAGTAAAAATGCATTTAAATTATACTATAACAAACAAAGAGATTCGAATGGCTCAAACAACAGCAATCTGGATTAGGTCAATCGACCATAATACATTGCCTCGGTGAACTGCAGAAGCTTAGTTGACCGCGTTACACGTACCGTGGTTGACCGCGGCGTCTCGATAGATATACTCTATTTCAAGCACCCGAGCCCAAATCAAGCTCAAACACATCCAAATCAATTTCAATGCATCTAAAACATGCTCTATAGTTAAAAAAGTGCTATATGCACTTAATAAAACTCATTTTGCAACATTCTTAGCACATAAAACCACTCATGCATCAAAACTTATAATTTTGTTCAAAAATTGGTAAAATAAAAAGAAGAACATGTTCTAACCCGAATTTGTGAGACTAAAGCAATTGGATCTCATCCACAAACTCCTATATATAAATCATGCATAAACTTTTTTAAATGTCTACCACTCTCAGATGTTTAGAACCCTAATAGATTCTTATAAGTTTTAGACATGCAAAGGCACTTTCAATATCAAAAACTTCAAACAAAACTGATTAACAAGAATAATGATCTCCAAACCCAGATAAACAAATTTTAAGGCTATAAAATAGAAGTGGATTCCGAAATTAAAGAAGTATGCTGATTCATACGATTTCTAACCACAAGTTGTTGAAGATTAAGGTCTGAAACTTGTGGTTTTTGCGTCTGGTTGAAAACAGTTGTTCTGCAACTTTTTTGATACAGATAGAGAGAAAGAGAAAGTGTGAAAGAGACAAGGGAGAGTGAGCTGGAGTTCTGAGGAGGTCTGGCTTTTAGTCAGAGGATTCTGATGGTGGTTTTGCTTCAAAACCATGAGCTTAGGAAAGGGAGTTTCAAGGTCTAATCTATCACGAGACAGTGTTTGAGTAGGGAAAGTGGGGTTACTTTAAAATTTAAGCAAAGCTTAGGACTTCAAAATTATTTAAGACACTTGGAAATGTTGTGATTTAATTAAAGTTAAATAAATACTTAAATAAATACCCAAAAAAAATAAATGCTAAAATAATAACCAGGAATTTATTTTAAAATAATTAAAAATTGTTGAAAGTAAAATAAATTAAATGAAATGAAATTTTGGAAAGTGATTGATCAACTATAAAATTTTAATTATTCATACTGATTATCATTTACACACTAATTTTTAATTAATTAAATTTTAGACATTATAGTAAATCCCTCCTAATCAAATTTGATAAATCTAAAATTTTACCAGATTTAATCTCAGAAAACCTTAAATTATCTATAGCTTTTATCAATATTTTTTAAAATAATAAGGGAGTTTTTTAAATCTTTTTTCTCCATATAAATTCAAAAAAACAAATCATAACACCTCTCAATTCTTTCTTTCTCTTCCTTTTTTTTTTTTTTTCTTTCTCATCTATCGTAATACATTTTAGTGGCATATCAAGTTTCAAACCTATGTGACATTTAGAAAAAATAAGTAGTTCTAAAAGAAGGTACCTGCGAAAATTTCCTTCTATGTTAAGTGCTTTGGATAGGCTCATTATATTTTAAATAGGGCCCATAAGCTCGTACAACAGGTTCATTCAATTAACAGAAGTATAATGCAATTTCAGGAAACACTACCAACAATATTCATGGAAAAAATAAGTAAATAACACTACAGTTCTATGAACAATAAAATCCACTCCTACGACTATGTAATATTCCTGTCGGTTAAGTTTTTATCACTTATAATGGCGCTGGATTTTTAGCTTTACTTGTTGCGCACTTTGCTCTTTGGGTTGCTGCAATAAAAAATAGAAATTCAAGTTTTTTTTTTTTTTGATAAAACTGAAACATCCGTTATTTTAACGGGTATGATTTTTATAAAATCATATGAATAAAATATCACTTTAGTATTTTTACCAAGTCTCCGTAGTAAGTATTTAAAACCTACCTATCACTCATCACTTCTACCAACCTTGTCCTGCTACATTAATGCTCAATTAAGTAGCCTCCTTTTTATCTGGAGACATAGAATTAATTCACCTTAATTACTTAGAGACATAAAATTAATTCACCTTAACTACTAGGAGACATTGATATATTTTCTCAACCACCTTTTTAAATGCTTCCTTTATCTTCTTCCATAACTTGCTCTATTTGCCCCCTCAATAATGTTGGCATTATTTGCTAAAAGTCTCTATGGGAGACATGATAATATTTTCTTTTAATACTCATTTGTTTCTTCCTACAACTTTCCCCATAAACTTACAATTATCTCCCGCTCCTCAATTATTTTGATGTCTATTTATTCAACTATCACCACTTTCTTCTCTAGTTTCTCATTCTCTCCTTTCTCACTTCAATTTCTAACTAAAGACACAAGGCATAAAGCTCTCTTTTTAGCCAAGTAACTATAATTCCTAGCCATGTTTGAAGCCGCTTTGGAGTCAATTCAAGCTTGATTTTTAACCCAAACTTTAGTGTTTTTCAAAGGAGTTTTGAGGTTGGTTTTCTTTAATTCAAACTTAGCTTTAGTATGTATTTTCTCCATATTTAATGCATGATTTTTGTGTTCCAAGTTCATGCAAATTTCTAGTTATGCTAATATGCATATTTGAGCATTTATGAACAAAAACTTGAGTCTTAGGTTGAAACTGATAACAAACCTTTATTTTAGTTTGATAACAATAGTACAAACATGCTAGGAATGTTTAAAACCGGTTTCCATAACCTTAAGATTGATGTTTTAAGGTTTTAAGCTTGAAAAATAAACTTACGTATGTTTTTCTCATTATTTGTAAGAAAGGCTAGAGATATGGTTTGATGATGATTTTAGTATAAAACTCATGAAAATATATTTATTACGATGCATGCTGCCTATTTTGGAATGGTTTTGAAATTTTGAATAAAAATAATATGCTTTGGGTTTAAGAAAAACTTAACATTCTATAAACCTTGTATTATCTCTATGGGCAGTAGCTCTTTCTTGAAATTCTGGGATTAGATGAAAATGAATTTTGTAAATTGGTTTACATATTTTAAAAGTAGACATTCTAAGCTTTCCAACGAGCTATCATGAGCCTAAATCGGAGTTATATTTTATTTTTTATGAATTTTTCAATTCTCGGGTTAGAAACTAGCTAGTAAACCTACCAGTGGCAGTATACTACCCGTCTACCTTAAGTAAACCACCCAATAACTCATGTGCTAATTGTAGATAGTGAACCCAACTTTGCTCATCTTCTAATCCCTGAATGTCTTGCAACCTTTCCAAAACTATTCTAAGTGATTTATGAATCTTATTAGAGACTAAAATATATAAATTTACACTTAATTCGTTTATGGATGTGGTTATATGTTATGCTTTAGTTTTAATTATCCTTATGCACACCTTAGGATCAAGGGTGTGTAGAGCTTACGTTAATTAAATTTTTGAGATTAAAAGATTGTTGAGAAGCTTGAAAGGTAGGGATTCTATTACTCATCTTTTGTAAGGTTTTTATGGAATTAAAATTGATTGTTTTACCACAAAATATATGTATCTATGTTGAACTGCTATTATATGAAAATCACATATGAA
>CAMOHE010040539.1:0-23605 GCA_946598075.1 Artocarpus hirsutus | reverse complement strand
CACTCAACATATCCATTATTTTTGGAATCCAGACATTCATGTTTATTAGAAATCTATTTTCCAAATCACAAATAGTAAGATCTTTTGCAATAAATACATTAAAAATATATAATTTTTTTTGAATTAATTATTACCGTAATGGATTTTTACATTTTTATTACAGACGTTGAATCCAGACATATATGTTACAAAGCACTCAACATATCCATTATTTTTGGAATCCAGGCATTCATGTTTATTAGAAATCTATTTTCCAAATCACAAATAGTAAGATCTTTTGCAATAAATACATTAAAAATATATAATTTTTTTTGAATTAATTATTACCGTAATGGATTTTTACATTTTTATTACAGACGTTGAATCCAGACATATATGTTACAAAGCACTCAACATATCCATTATTTTTGGAATCCAGACATTCATGTTTATTAGAAATCTATTTTCCAAATCACAAATAGTAAGATCTTTTGCAACATGTTTATTAGAAATCTATTTTCCAAATCACAAATAGTAAGATCTTTTGCAATAAATACATTAAAAATATATAATTTTTTTTTGAATTAATTATTACCGTAATGGATTTTTACATATTTTTGGGTGAACTATTCGGTATCCGGACCCACCACATAGAGGTATCCGGACCCACCACATAGAGGCACGAACCCACATAAAGGGTCCCTCAACTCTAACGGGAGTAAACCTGACTAATCCATATTTGAGCTGGTTCGGACCCATACGGGGGAAGCTCTCCCAACATCTATTTCTCCATACACAAGACTCGAACTCGAGACCTTGCTTAAAGGAGAATGGGCTTCTAGCCACCCAATCCCACAGGTTGTTGGTAATGGATTTTTACATTTTTATTACATCTAGACATGTATGTTACAAAGCACTCAACATATCCATTATATTTGGAATCCAGACATTCATGTTTATCAGAAATCTATTTTTCAAATCACAAATAGTAAGATCTTTTGCAATAAATACATTAAAAATATATAATGTTTTTCGAATTAATTATTACCATAATGGATTTTTACATTTTTATTACAGATGTAAAATGCAGACATTTATGTTACAAAGTATAATCCACAAAATATCCATTATATTTGGAATCCAGACATTCATGTTTATCAATAAAATAACATCCTTTTTTAATTCAAAGATATCAAACGTGAAGGGTATTATATATTGATCAAAACTAAGGCAATTAGTCCCTTAAAAACCAGCATCTCTAGAAATCCCTTTGTGTGAACCATTAGAAATATCCACAAAAACTTTGTGAGAAATTCATTTCCAAAAGGAAATGGTAGAAGAGATCAAGCTTGAGATCGTTGGAAGAGAAACCATAAAACCATCCTCTCCAACTCCTTCTCACCTTAAAATCTTCAAACTCTCTTTTATCGATCAGCTTAACCCTGCCGTCTACACCTCCCTGGTTCTTTTCTACCCCCCTAATAATAAGGTCCTCAAATCCGATGAAATATCAAACAACCTAAAGAAATCTCTATCTCAAGCCCTGACTCTTTTCTACCCGCTTGCCGGGAGAGTCAGGGACAACGCCGTCATCGAATGCCTTGACGACGGAGCTCAGTATGTCGAAGCGAAATTCAATGGCCTCCTCTCAACCTTTCTTAATCAGCAACACAAAGACGAGGCGCTCCTAAGGCGGTTCCTTCCAGCCGAGATCGAATCGCCTGAAGCAGGCATATGGCCTTTGTTGCTTGTTCAAGCCACTTTCTTCGACTGCGGCGGAGTGGCAATAGGCGTGTGTGTGTCGCACAAACTGACCGACGCAGCCACGCTGAGCATATTCTTGAAGACCTGGGCTGGAACCGCAGTTCCGGATTTTGAAGCGGCTTCCAACTACCATCTCGGAGATAATTTCTCGTTCACGCCTCCTTCTGCTGTGGAGCTGAAAAGGGTGGAAGGTGTAGCGAAGAGGTACACGATTGATAAACCAAAGATTGAGGCTCTTAAGGCCAAATTTGCCAGTGATAGCGTGAAGCAACCTACTAGAGTTGAAGTAGTCACCGCCCTCATGTGGAGATGCCTGATGGGAGCGTCAAAATCAACCTTGGAACCTTCAGCTGCGGATCCGGTGAAGCCTCGGTACTCCCTCTTAACGCAAAGCGTGGACATACGCAAAAGGGTTGAGCCACCTTTTTCGGAGAACTCCGTCGGAAACCTCGCGGCATACTTCGCCTTGCTGGCAGAGGATAAGATTTACGAGAATAGTACTGTGCCAGTTAAAAGCGAACTGCAGGACTTGGTGGCTAAACTAAGGCAAGGACTAAAAGAGTTCATTGAAAACAAAGCGAAGATGTTCCGAGGAAACGAAGGACTACAAGCAGTTGTTGAGCATTTTATGGAAGGAGGGGGATTGATTTCAAGGGATGATGTACACTTCTTTTATGTAACCAGTTGGTGCAACTTACAATTCTACGAGGTTGACTTGGGTTGGGGGAAGCCAATTCATGTGACAATCCCAAGTAGCTCCTATGAGAATGCAATCCCATTGATGGACACCAGAGATGGTGGAGTGGAGGTTCTCTTGACTTTGAGCAAAGAAAACATGGCCTTTTTTGAGAATCAACTTGAGAGATTCCTTCAAATTCTTCTTTAAGTTAATATCTAAATTTTTCGATCCATTGAAGGGCAATCCTTGCCGTCCACTCTTCAAGAGTTCTCAACAAGTTCAGCCTAATAATATTTGTTGCTGTTTCTTACATCATCTTGGTGAAAATTTTTTTTTCCAAAACAAAACAAGGTAGGGAAAGAAATAATAAATTAAAGGCATGTTAGGCGTTATTGTATTATATCGCATCGTATTATATTATATTACATTCTCACATTATAATACCATGTTTGGCTTTGTATTATGTTTTATTACATTATATCATAATTGTTTGTCATTGTGTTTTTAACTTTAAAAACGTCAAATATCAGTATTGACCTCGAAAGTTGCTCAAGGCCAACCTCGGTCTCTTGACTTGGTCCCACGACAAAACTGAGGTCAGGGATTATGATCAACATGCAGAGGGGTGGGACCAAGCTTGGGTTTGGGGTCTAGGATCAGGACTGGTGCCGAGCTTGAGACAAAAGAGGGGGTTTAGGGCTAGGACCAGGGTCCAAGAACGGCTAGCTAGAGTTGTGATCTTGGAAGTTTGGGATTTGAGACCGAGTTCAAGATTTGTTAATATTTTTCATTAAATTTATGAGAAAATATCATAAATTTCCTACTCATCCGCTGCTTGTTAGGGCTCTAGTCATTTCATTCATTCAGTGCCAGCGTTAAGGTGCAACCCAAAAAAAAATAAGGAGTGGGGGAGCTTGCTTGTTGTAGCCCTATTTTAAGAGAATAGGTTTGGTAAAGCGTATGCGTAAATATATATTCTAGCTATTAGATTAAATTACAAGTAGTCCTACCTAAAAAATTAAAAAAATGATTTTTGTTCCCTAAAATTAAATAAATATCACTCTCTCGTACTTTTTTTTTTTAATAAAAGATCAATTTATTAAAATAGGGAATAAGATTTACGAGAATAGTACTGTGCCAGTTGAACGTGAACTGCAGGATTTGGTGGCTAAACTAAGGCAAGGAATGAAAGAGTTCATCGAAAACAAAGCGAGGAGGTTCCAAGGAGAGGAAAGGTTACAAGCCGTTGTTGAGCATTTTATGGAAGGAATGGGACTGATTTCAAGGGATGATGTACCCTTCTTTTATGTAACCAGTTGGTGCAACTTTCAATTCTAGGAGGTTGACTTGGGCTGGGGGAAGCCAATTCATGTGACAATCCCAACTAGCTCTTATGAGAATGCAATCCTTTTGATGGACACCAGAGATGGTGATGGAGTGGAGGTCCTCTTGACTTTGAGCGAAGAAAATATGGCCTTTTTTGAGAATCAACTACAGAGATTCTTTCATTTGCTTCTTTAATTTAAAACCTAATATTTCTTTGAACCTAATCAACTAGAGAGGTTCTCTTTGTTTGAAGTTTTGTTCTGTTTTGTTTTTTGTTTTGTTTTGTTTTGTCTTTCGTTTTTTCGCTATGGTATTAATAATAAGTTGTTGTTGGCGCTGCCGTTTAGTGTCAGGGTTTTTGGTCCTCTCTATATATACTATTTGAAACACTTTTGTTTTGTTCAGTTTTTTATATAATGGATTTGCTTCTTCTTTATGTGTGGTTTTTCTCTTCTAGAATTGTTTACGTAAATCTGTGTATTCTTGTTTTTTGTTTTGATATGGCATATTTTTGCTATTTTCTAGCATATATTTTAAAACCACTCCATAGAGCCTGACTTCTTTGACAAATATTATGTCCACGTGTTTTCAAATATTTTGACAGATATATATTTAAATATGTCGACAACATGTTTTTAAATCTTTTGACAAATATTTAATTATGCCTACGTTTTTTTTAATCTTTTGACTTCTCAAGTTGAAATAGATTTGTCAGATTTTGTTGTGTCTTCTTGGTAATGCCTTTCTTTACAAAAATCACCAAGTATTACTGCAAACTAAAACGGCATATTATTGAAAAAAGTTGGATTATGTCGGACAAAATTAGCCAAAAAGGAAATCAGCAGAGAGAGAAAAGAGTAACGCCGGCCTGAAATACCATCAGACGGACTTAACAATCAGGATGAATTCGGCAAAGCTTCTTTGTCGTTTGTCATCATATAGACGTTGCTTATGTACTCCGGAAATAGATTGTTGTTATTACTATTTTAGATTTGAGAACGTTCTTGCCTCCTCTATTGCCGTATTAAAAGTAAATGATGATACGAATTATAAACGATTTTATTTCAGCAGTTTGTTGCATTTGCAACAACAAGGTTTTCCCCCTCTAACGGACATTACAAGAGGAGGTGGATCGTTAATATCTCCCTCCTTTGAGCTTAACATAAGCTTTCTTGCATATGCACCATGAAATTGTGCTCTTGAGAACAATTTTTCTGTTTCTGAAAATTAAAAATGCTCTTTGAAAACAAAACGTATTTAGGTAATTTTTTTTGAGAAAAATAAAAAAAAAAAAGGTAAAAAAAAGCTGAAACTTCAAAAATTTTGTTGTTTTCAGTGTTTTCTGAAAACAATTCTTAATATGAAGCAAATTTTATGCAAGTGTGGAAACATATATATTATACAGGTCGTGTTAGTAGGCTGGGACCGATGGTTTGCGTCGATGGGGCCGGGGACGAGACTGAGG
The DNA here is from genome assembly GCA_946598075.1 of Artocarpus hirsutus. Classification (NCBI taxonomy): domain Eukaryota; kingdom Viridiplantae; phylum Streptophyta; class Magnoliopsida; order Rosales; family Moraceae; genus Artocarpus; species Artocarpus hirsutus. The sequence goes on along the minus strand of CAMOHE010040539.1, from coordinate 18,392 downwards.
CGAATTTGGGCTAATGAAGTGGGACTAGTGCAAGGTTGGTCGTAGTTGGTTTTAAGGTCATGCCAATGAGCCAGGGCTAGCAACGTGGTCGAGGTCAAGCCAATGGGCTAGAACTGTGTTGAGTTAGGTCAACAAGCCATAACTGAAACTGGGACAGGTTTAACGGGTTGAGACCAATATCGAGGTCATGCTAGGATTAGCAACAAAATTGGGGCCCAATGCATATGCTAGCCGAACATCTTGACCCCAATGCCGATCCTTTCCTGTCGCTTGACCTGAGTGCCAATTCCAAAACGTCGACTAGATCCCTATGCCAGCACTGCTGCACCAATCCCTGCGCATGTCCAGCCCACTGGCCAAAAAAAAAAGTTTTTTACAGTCCTCTATCCCAACGCCTTTTTCTTTTGGTTCGTTCAGAAGTGTTCCGAGAACAAATTAGGAACATTTCTAATTGTATAGCTTTTTTTTTTTAAGACCCTTAAAGAGTGGGCCCATGCTTCTTCTACGAGGTTGGGGGCCTATAACCATAGGCCAGCCCGCTTAATCAAAGTCATGCCATCACGTCAATCTTCATATAAATATTGCTTGTAACTTCTAACTTGACAGAACACCATCAAAACTAATTAAAGAACATTAATGTTCGGTCCTATAGTTATAGTATATCTTGCAAGACTTGAAAATGATATGTAGTTGAGACACTTTTTGTAGTGTTTGACAATATAACTTAAAACCAAAAGTTTTGGTTATTATAATGTAAAGCTCTTGTATATCTATCAAGAAAAAGTGTGTTACAGTTTAAAGCTCTTATATATACACCCTATTCACAAACATTCAGAAACTTTTTATTTTCAATGATTTATCTAGTCGCAGGCATTTTGTTACTACTTTAATTGTAAGACGAATCTTGTGTCGGCATAAGGACAAATAAACCGGCCATATGGGATTTTCTGGTTAGGCCGTACAGCCAATCCACGACGAAAGAATATGTTGGAAGCTAGCTCTAAGTGCACCAACACACTAGTGAAAAAAACGAAGTAGAAAGAATATTCAATCGCATCAAAGCGATATGTTATATTCAACTCCCAAGAATATAACTCTAGCTACGAGAAACAATTATACAATGAGGAATATGATAGGAGAAATGAAGGTTGAGATAATTAGAGGAGAAATCATGATACCATCTTCTCCAACTCCTCCTCACCTCAAAAGCTTCGAGCTTTCTTTTCTCGCTCAGATTGTCCCCGCAGTTTACACCTCCCTGGTTCTTTTCTACTCCAATAACAATGTCCAAACATCCAACCACCTTACGAAATTTCTTTCTAAAGCCTTGACTCTTTTCTACCCGCTTGCCGGGGAGTAAAGGACAGCACTGTGATTGAATGTTTTGACGACGGAGCTCAATACATCAAAGCAAAATTCGATGGACCCCTCTCGTCTTTTCTAGAGCAACACAACGACGAGGCACTCTTAATGCAGTTCCTTCCGGCTGCGATTGAATCACCTGAAGCAGGCACATGGCCCTTATTGCTGGTTTAAGCCACTTTCTTTGACTGCGGTGGAGTGGCAATAGGCATGTGTGTGTCAAACAAGCTGGCCGATGCAGCAACCCAGAGCATATTCTTCAAGACCTGGGCTTGCATTGCGGTCCCAGATTTTGAAGCGGATTCTTATTACTGTCCCAGAGATACTTTCTCGTTCGCACCTCCTGCTGCGCTGGACCTGAAAAGAGTGGAAGGTGTGGCGAAGAGATACGCGTTTGATAAATCAAAGATTGAGGTTCTTTAGGCCATGTCCACCAGTGTTGGCGTGAAGCAACCTAGTAGGGTTGAAGTAGTCACTGCCCTCGTTTGGCGATGCCTGATGGGAGCTTTACAATCAACTTCGGGATATTCTGGAGCTCCAGTGAAGACATGGTATTCTCTCTTGACGCAAAGCGTGAACTTGCGCAAAAGAGTTGAGCCACCATTTTCGGAGAACTCCGCTGGAAACCACGTGGGGTACTTTGCATTGCAGGTAGAGAATAACATTTACGAGAGTAGTACCGAACCACTGGAGAGTCAACTGCAGGACTTGGTGGCTAAACTAAGGCAAGGAATCAAAGAGTTCGCCGCAAACAAAGCTAAGAGTTTCCGAGGGGACGGGGGATTCCAAGCTACTGTTGATCATTTCATGGAAGGAAAGGAATTAGTTAAAAGAGACGATGTACACTTCTTTTATTGTACAAGTTGGCGCAACTTTCAATTCTACGACGTTGACCTGGGTTTGGGAAAGCCAATTTATGTGACTATCCCGAGTAACACCTATGAGAACATGATTCCGTTGATGGACACTAGAGATGGTGATGGAGTTGAGGTTATCTTGACTTTGAGTTAAGAAAATATGGCCTTTTTTGAGAACCAACTAGAGAGATTCTTTGATTAATATGCTTTTTCCAATTAATTTCTACTTCCAAAAGCTTCAAGATTTCTTATATATATATATATATATATATATATGCATATATATATATATGTATATATTGTTTACTTGGATCTTATTAATCAGTCGTTGGCGCTGCTGTTTGTTTGAGTCATTTATTGTCTTTCATTACAAATATCTCATAAATAAATGACACCTCTAGGTTACTTTCACCCTCTTCCTCCGCCCCAACGTTACTTCTTTCTGTTTTTTTCTTCTTCGCTTCATAAAGTTTGAAATTTTTGAGTAATAATACATCTTATATACGAATTTAATAATGTAGGACCAAAATTATGTATATAAAAAGGGAAAGCGACCAAACAAAATTGAGCGGGGATAAGCGGAGAAAAACCTTGAACTTGATGCATTAAGAGCGTGTTTGCGTACGTAGTTGGAACTTACAAGTTAGAACCAAAAGACCGTAGCATATGAGAGTTTTACCCTATAGCAGTTTGAACTAATAAGTTTTAATGACGTTATCAAATGAAACATAAATTTGAAATATAAATTAAATATGTGCTATCATCTTCGAATTGGTTACCCCTCCCCTAATGTGATTTTACTACATCATCTAAATGTAAGAATTTAGTTACCATATAATAAACACAAAATGCTATAACTACTTGAATAATTTGTCAAAATAAGATTAAGGAGCAACTAATTGGAAAAGAATAGGGCAAAAGATCTAGAGTCGTATTAGCAGATGATGAACTTGACTAGATCTGCTAGTTCAACAGATTAGAATTTGTGAAAATTCTGGCCGTTTGTTGTTGTTGTCGTTTTATTTTTATTTTTATTTTTATTATTTAAGATTTGAACTCCTGCCATCTCTTTAAGCATGCAAACAAAAGAGGCATTTTTCTCAAATTTTCCCATCCTCGCGTCTGAAAGAAAAATAACAGAGCAACATGTTTTGCATGCGAAAAGATTATGTTTTGCTTTGATCTACGTAGAACAATCGTCCCTTTTATGTTCTAAGAGTATCTTTTAACGCAATGCTATATAGGATGTGCTAATATTAAAATTTTGATATTTAAGAGTAAAAAACTTTTCGCTAAAATTACTATATGTTAAATTTGATGACAAATTTACCATTAAGTATAACATAGGGCAAATTTGACATTTGATTACTATTGGTTGGTGGATTGATTTTTTTATTTTGCATTAATAATTACAACATTCCCATTTCTTAATTATGTTAATATTAGACCTCTTAGAAGAAAATAAGTCTTGACAAAACCCTAAGGGTTATAATTAAAAGAATTATTATGATAGGAAAGATAATTTTATTTCATTATTGAATATAGGTATTCTATCTATCATATTAATTTTTAATGATTTGATAGGATATTGAAAACAATTTTGTATCATACGCTGTAAGTTTTTTATATAAACAATTTTAAATTAGATCGTTAACATGTTAATCTAATGGCTAAAACATTAACTCTATCAGTAAAACAAAATTATTTTCTTTACCATGAGAATTCTCTATAATAAAATTGTTTACTAAAGTTTACAAATTTTAAGACTTAATAATTATGACAAAAAGTATACGTGGCATTTCGAATAGCATTATGTATTAGAGCATAAAATAAAATTGCATATCTAAATACTATTGATTAAAGTTAACAAACAAATATTTTGTAAATGTTATAAATATTTTTTCCCATTATAATAAAAAAAAGAAAAAAAAATCAAAAGTAGTAATTTAATAGGGTTATTTACATAATTAAACCTTTTATTTTTAACTATTTATTAGTTTGTATATCTTTTCTTAGAAATTACAAAGATATGTTTTAAATGTTAAAAATTTATTTTAATTTCATCCCTATAAAGAGAAAAAAAGAACAAAATAACATAACTACCCTTAAATAGTTGTGAAAAATATTTTACATATTAAAAGCATAAAAAATGTAGCACCCCCCTTTACGGACGTCATAGATATCATTACATTCGTTTCATAATGCTTTTATTTATAAGATAAATATTTAATTAAAAGGTAATTTGAAAACATAATCCAGGAACTATGCGTTTATATATATATATATATACACATCAATGTATAATATATTAATCAATTATAAACACTTATTAAATAGTTTATCAATATCAAAGCAAACTAAATAAACTTTTAAAAACATCTTTAAAATCTACATACACAGTTTGGCAGGACAAACTTAAGACTTCGGCAAGCCAAACTCGACCGATAGGCAGAAGGTCATCCATCGGCAGGCCGCCCGAGGCTTTGGAAAATAGGATTTTAAAATTAATAAGATCAGCAGGTTGATATAGGGCATTCGACAGGCCGATTAAACTCTTCGGCAGTCCGACCAGTAATGGTCGGTAGGCCAAACTGTTATAAAAAATTTCATTTAAAAACCAGTTTAAAATTTCAGAGGCGGAAGGCATATGATAAACTATAAGGTTAAAATATCATAGTTTAAAATTTTGAAAGTCTGTCAAACAAACATATTCAAAATTTTAAAACATAATTCAAATCCTTAAAATTCAAGAATTAAACATACTCGGAATTGTAAAACATGGTTTATTTCATTAAAATCTCTTTCTTTGGCGATCTTCCGTTTGCAATTCATCTTCCTTAGCTCATACGCCCGTCAGTATCCTCCACCTAATCCATAAGTCTCTTATCCTTATCTGCAACATGATGTAAAACTTGAATAAGCTAATGCTTAGTAAGTACATTGGTAAATCTCACAACTTAAAACATTTTATGAACATCATCATCATCATCATAATAGTGCACTAGGCACATTTTCATAAGGAACATATCTTTCTTTACAATGTCCATATTAAAACTTTATTCATTTTATCTTAAGGGCCTAAGTGTTGTACCATAATATCATCATTATAGGCGCACCGTCATGAGAGGAGAGGGGTAGCTAATCCCAAACCAAACATGACATTATATTATATCATATCATAACTTAACATCATCATTGGGTGTGCAACACTTATTTAGGTGATACATATATACATATTTATACTTTTATGCTTTGAAAAATATTATCATCAAAACATGCATAAACTTTCATACTTTAAAAGCTTCATAATAATACTTCATGTATAATCATCATGAGAAATCATAATAAAAATATCATGAACATAGATTTCAAACTTTTCATAAACTCATACTTTTCATAAACGCATACTTTTCATAAACTCATCATGTTACAGGTGAGAATGTACTTACCTCAATAAGTTTACTTAACCTTAACTTGTAGGTGACTATGTCGTGGTCTCGATGTGCTCACTTCATATTGTGTTCATGTCATACATTTATAGAAATGGCAATTAACATTTATTTTCAATGAATTAATCACCACAATATAACATCCATTTCATATAACATCACACATACATTCATCTCTTGAAACATGACAATTTATACTACATTTCTAACCATCATGAATTTAAAATTTAAAAACTTTACATTTACATACAATTTGAGTACCAAATTTAGCAGGAATAAAGATATCACACACACATATTACCATAATTTTTCTTTAGTCATAAAAATTTCATTTAATAATTTAAATAAATCACATATCATTCTATACAAAATGTACCAGTAGCAATAACACAGTGAGCAATCCAAACTTACATTTATAAAATAAATTATTAACATCTCAAAATAATTCCATAAAAAATCTTGCATGCATTAGACATCAAAAACTTTAACATATCCAAAAATCACCTTTAAATAAATTTCATACTATTTAAAAACGTGCATGGGACAATAGGAACAAAATATCTTCTATCATAATAAGCAGTGAGTTGCATGCGACAAATATTCTTAAACAATTAAAATAAATATATTTAGACCTCAAAATTCATATGACATCATATTAACATACAATTACAGTAGCACAATAATTCTCATCATCAAATAAAATTATTAAGTCATTCAAAAACTTCATCCAATAACAATCTTTCTATTGATTGATAAAACAGTCTTAAAAACCTAGTCATAATGAAAATTTCACTACACATAAAATATTAATCAAATCATAACCAAATTTTTCAGTCCATAATTTAACATATATATGAACATATTCACCAAATTTTGTGAAAATTTTCCTTCATTTGCATTAAGAACAACACCCATACATATGTGCAACACAACCGATCAGCAATAATTTACTGTAAGTAACAGAGAGAAAAAAATTCATAACTTTACATAGAAAAATCCAATTAAAGTGAAATTTTTGAGGATTAGCACATAACACATATATGAATAACATATTAAAAATTCAGAGCAAAACGAAATTCCTAGACTAAGACATAGCATCCAAATTTAGCGGGAAATATATTTCAAAAATACCAAAAAATGAACCCTTACCTTAATACGAATTTCTTCTCAAACTCCTTTGAATTTGCCCAAAGAAAATTCAATATTTTACTCAAATAATAACAGGAAATTTTGAGAGGGAGAAGAAGAAGAAGAAACACATGATGAAGAGAGAGAGAAAATGAGAGGGAAAAACATGAGAGAGAGAATTTTCTCTTTTTTTTGTGAAAGAAAAATTAAAATAACGGAGGAGGTCACAATCTATGTTAAAATCAGAATTTTCTGATTGAAATCAAGGCAAAATTCATGGGAAATGGAGAGGATTGAGGGAGTGTCAACAATTTTGTCACAATTACCATATTTTGCCTTTGTAAAATGGAAAACCTTATCAATTATATTCAATCAATCAAAAGTCAAACATTTCTTTACCAAAATTAAAGAAATCAATCTAAAAATATGCCAATCAATCAAAATAAATCATCCAATTATCTCAATCATCAATTTTAGGTGATTTCTACTGATTGCTCGTCAGCAGTCTTCGGCCTGCCGATCACTCAATTCTGCCTGTTGAAGGTTTGGGGTCTGGCCTGCCGATTATACTCATCGGCCTGTCATTCTGTGAGAGTCATTTCGACCTGCCGATCAGCTTACACTTTAAAATTTAACAAAACATTAATTCATTGTAAAAATTATCATGAAACATACAACATAATTGACATGAACACTTAAGCAAATCGATTCCAAGTGACTATCACCTATCATAACACTTAAAATAAATGGTTAGTACCATTAATATTATATATCATAACTCATATCATTTAAGAAATTTCTTAACATTGTTACACATCCGTTACATGAAAATTTGACGGGTGTTACAAAAAATCTGAAAATAAAACATCAATTTTTTTTTTTTAAAAAAAAGATCATAAGCTTTATGATTCCTTAGATTTTAAATATTTTTTAAAAATTTTTCTTAAGAAAAAATATTTCATAAACAAATTAGGTGTAATTAAGAATATTATTCTCTTATTTTTACATTTTTTCAGTGGCAAAAATCTATAAGGGATAAAATAAAAATAAGTTTTTTAAATTTAAAAAATTCCTTTATAGTTTCTAAAAATAGACAACCAAATTAAGAAATAATAAAAACTGAAACGTATAGTTATGTGATTAACTATAATTTAATATGAAATTTAATAAGGAGAAATAAATAAAATAATGAAGCTACAACATGCTCCTAATCATGACTAGCTAGGTAGCTATATCTATCTAATTATGACCTATATAAAATTGAGAATTAATGCATGTTTTGATTCTCTATAATGAGCGACAATAGTCACTCCATCATTCTTTCTCCTTTTTTTTATTTATTTTTCTCTCTTTTATCCTTTGTTTGTTCCTTATTCTATTTTTTTCTCTCTTCTTTTTGCATGACATTATGGTCCCATTTGATAATGTTTTTATTTTAGTTTTTGTTTTTGGAAAAATTTGAAAATGAACATGTTTTGAGAAATATGCTAAGACTGTTTTTGAAACTGTGTTTAGTTGTATATAGTAATATGTTTTATAATACAAATATTTTTTTAACGAAAATTATTCATATAAACAAAATGTACATTTAATATTTAAAAAACTAATTATTAATATATTAATATTTATTATTTTTATTATCGATAATACAAGAGGAAAATTTTCCCCTCCTCTTCCTGTACTTTAGTGAGGCCAAAACGCTAGCGACGGCCTACCCTAAGAAGCCCAGCCCTACCTCAACGAGCTTATCCCCACCTCTATGAAACTAGCCCCACACCCGACGACCCATGTAATCCTAAAAAATCCAAGTGATTAGTAAATATAATTGATTAACGATTTTTCCATGACTACACTTAAAAAGCATAAGTTTGGTGCTTATGGGCATATGTTCGGTAGTAAATAATACCGTTATGCATCAAGGAATACTCAAAAATTATGTTGGAATTTTTTAAATATTGACATTAGAATTTTTCCAAAAATATCATGTATGACCCTTGTGATTGAAGGATTTATGGAATTATTAGAAAATTTTCAAAATTCTATAGTAAATATCAAATTTAAATTTATTAACATTTTGTGACCAAATGATTTGGTTGATAATTTCCATCGCGATTTAAAGCGGAAGAAATATCTATCCGTAAATAACTTAAGAATTTAAATTATAAGAATTTTCAAGTACAATATAGTGTTGGTAGTATATTGAAAAACATTCTAACATATAATAATTCCTTAATTGCCTACTAGTTAGGAATTAAAGTTACGAGAGTAGCATTTTCGGTGAAAAATGATATCTGAGTTCAAAAATTGAAATTGTCAAAAAGATGTCAATATTGAGGTAAAGTGCAAAAAATGTCAAGATTATGTTTATGCAGTCTAGGAACATATTTAAATTTAAAATCAATTTAGTTTTTACACTATTTAAGATTTATACCGGTGTTGACTTATACCGATATTAGTCTTAAACTACATTGAGCAAACCGACAGTACCGAAATTTCTAGTCAACTAGTTAGTTTCTCTCAACCAAATATAGTTTTATTTGCTTTGGAGAAACTTGGAGACAAAGTGTCCAAAGTTTAAAAAGTTTTCCACTAGATCTTCTTTCCTAATGTGACCTTACTTTGAACAAGTCATGAAAGATGGAAATGACTTATTTTAATCATGAAAATTTTTCTGTCCCTTTCTCCACATAGCTGGCACCACTTTTAACAACATTTAAGCCATATTTAGCTTTTCTAAACTTGTTTAGGAGCTAAGAAAAATCAAGATAAAAAAAATTAAGTTCGATTAGCCTAGGGCTTATAAATATATCTTACGACTTCAAGGGTTCATTTTTCCATTTTTTTTCTCCATCTCTCAAGAAAGAAAATTCCTCCTCCATATTTGCCTCAAGAATCCATAAGCCTCCTTCCTCCATTCTCCATAGTTTTTCTGCACTTTCCCACCTACTAGAAAGTCACTAGCCAAAAGTTTAGACAATGGACGAAGCTTTGGTTGGATCCCTCAAGAAGAAGAAGAAGATTTTTCAAAGGTATAAATCTCAAAATTTTCTCTTTTTAAGTTTAAGAAATGGTTTATGGCTTTGTTTTAGAGGAGTTGGCATGTAATAATTTTTATTTATATTTACGTTATGGTTGTAGTGAGTTTTTATGGATATACTTTTAATATTATGCATGTTGAGCATGAAAGGGATCAGATCTAAGCTATGGTTTTGTGTTTAGAGGGATTTTTCACTTTCTTTGATTTCAAATAGGAAACTTTAAAGACCGTTTTTTAAAGTATTTTAAAACCTAAGAATATTTACAACATAAAATACTAAATATAAGATGTTAAAAATTAAAATCTTGACTCCAAAATGACATTTTCTAGTGTTTGTTTTTGGGTTACCCAGTGAGGTCATAGCAAGGTTGTAAAGAAAATTGTGACTTGGTTTGCAACTTTGTCAGTAAATGGTTTATATGTTTTGTTTCTGTTTGTCTTCTTCTATTTCAAAGCTTGGAACGCTATTTTTCTAATTGATTAATTGTTTAATAAGACTTTTGTAGTAATTGTAGTATAATCAATAGTTGTTATCAATACTTTTTCATTAAATGTTGCATGTGAAGTCACGATATAGGTCACAACCTCATGTGCATAGAGTGCATTCTCTTTAAAAGGAGGTTTGGTTTTTACTTCTGAGAGTTAAAATTACTTAGTTTATCATTTGGATTGATTCTGTAAAGAATGTAAATGAAATCAATGATGATTTTTGGAAATTTTCATTAAAGTTTATGTGGTGTTGCGACATGAGCTATAACCTTGATATTATGGATTTAAGAAAATTGCCTATTTTTAAGTTTTAGAAGTTAAGACGTTCAGATTATTGCATCCTTAAGCCCCTATAGTGACTAAAGAATGGTTCGCGATGATTTTACATCTATGGCTTAGATTCAAAGGATACTTTTATTTTATATGAAAAGTTAAAAGAGTTAGGCTCATGAGGTATTAGTATGATTAGTTTTGATCTAAGAAATATCTTTATAATTTAGACAAAACACAGGAGGTGTCAGTAGAATTTATCCTATGACATTTTAAGATAAATCTATATGATTATTATAGATCATCCATATTAAAAAATATATATGTAACATGCATAATACTTACTCGCTATATGTATGTTTCCGGTTAATATAATAGGGGTGGTTCTGTTTACACCCCTTTTAACTCTTCATACCCCTTTTTAAAATATATTCTTTTTATAATTTTGAAATAATTAAATTTACTTGTTACACCTTCCTATAGTTTCAAAACTACCCTTAAGATTATCCTTCCTTTCATCTTACTTTTCTTTTCACACGCACCATTTTATTTTTCATTATTTTAAGATTCTTATTTCTCTATCTTTCTCTTTTTTTTTTCCTATGTTTATGCTTTAGGCAAAAAGCGTTTTCATACATAGAGAAAAATTTAAAATTAAAAATTATATATTTATTACAATTTATTCAAAATATTATGTCTATTAAAAATTATATATTCACTACAATTTATTAAAAAAATATATCTTTTAATTATTTTTTCTAAAAATTATTATTTATCTATTATTACATCTGCTAATTTGATAAAAGAAAAAATTAATAAACAATCTTATAAACTGTTTGACGATACTAGATTTCAACAATTGTGCAAACTTATTGCTTTCAGCATATCCTATTTTGATCTATTCTTATATTTCTTCCAATAATCAACAAAAAAAGATAAAGAAATAATTATGGTGGATATAAAAAAAATTAACGTGCCTCCATATGATTTTTTAGAATAGCACTGAATAGTGAAAATAAGTGTTTTGTTAGAAAAGAATTTATACATTAGAAGTTTGCTTATTTAGGAATCAAATATAAGTGTGTAAGGCACAAGAGATGCATTATTATTTTTAATTGTTAAAAATGGTTTAATTATATAATTAGGTCAATGATTGTTTTTTTTAATTATTTTATTGAAGGATTATGAAATATGAAAATTTATTTTTAAAAATGGTATAAATAGTCAAGAGAATCATGTGAATAGAATTACATATATAATGATATTATCCAAACAGGGAGGGACTAGCTCATTAACTTTTGAGTGACAGCTAAGCGTCTCTTATTCAATTGAATGCAATTATGGTGGTCACATGGCCAACATTATCTCAAACTTACTTGATGCGGGCATCTAGCTGTAACATTAATTGCCGGAGATCCACATCCTAATTACTTTATATATATATACATGTCTCGTAGTTGGAGGAAGGTGCTCCTAATAAGGTCATAATCACGTTTTATTTTAATTAATTAGTATTGGAGAGCTACATATAAAGAGACTAGGCTACATAGTTAAAACCAAGAGTTTAAAAATTAAAATTAGTTTAAAATTTAAATTTTGTAAAAAAAAAAAAAAAGTTAGTTTAAACTACAATTTCGTGGTTTGAATTTATGTTGCGCAATGTTTACGAGGAAACAAGTGAATAAGAAACTTATTGAGTGTTTAGAAACATTGATTTAAACCATTGATATGAACCAATTTTGATTAAATTATTATAGCATATAAGAGTTTTATAGTACAACTACAAAAGTTTTGTTTGAAAGTGAAAATATAAAACATCATTCGAGTTGCCATGTTTATAAGGAAATTAGCACTGTTGAGCTTTGACCATGTCTATGTATGAGGAACCATGCGACCAGCTCAAGATTTTAAAAACTAAAGTAGGTGAGATAATGGAGGCAAATGCATATGCTTCCACCAAAAGGTTTGACTGTGGAAGATCAAAGGCCACAATCCTTGAATTAAGAATTATTATTATTATTTTTTGGATAAATTAAGAATGCAAGTTGATCAATAAAGAGGAAAAAAAAAAGAAATGCCATGTTAATCATTTGGTTGATAAAGAAACAAATCGATGGCACAGAATATATATCTTGCAGAAATAAAAAGCCTTGTTCTAAGCAAATTTGTAGTAAAAAAAAAAAAAAATTTCAATACAAAAAAAAATGGTCTCTAAGGTCAATATCATTGCGAGATACACAATCAAACCGTCTTCTCCAACTCCGGAATATCTTAGGATTTTCAAGCTTTCTCTTCTGGATCAGATCATTCCTCAAATGTACGGCTTGATTGTCTTCTTTTACCCTTCAGAATCCGGCAGTTTCCCGACATCCGAAGATTGCGACGCAAACTTTTCAGAAAAGTCCTCTCGACTAAGGGAATCTCTCTCTCGAACTCTGACCACTTTCTACCCCATGGCTGGTCGGACCAACCCCGCCGAACCCTCCATCGATTGCTCCGACGAAGGCGCTTTCTTTGTGGAAGCCAAGATGGATTGTGAGCTTTCTGATTTTCTCAGAAAACCGGGCGGCGAGTCGCTAAACAATTTCCTTCCAACCACTGATCCAATAAGCGCCGAATTATCCAAAGGCTGCGTAACCCTAATTCAGATGACCGGTTTTCGATGTGGTGGAACTGCTGTCAGCGTATGCCTTTCCCACAATCTCGGCGATATTTCCTCACTCATCACTTTCCTTCATGGCTGGACTTCTTCCGGTGAAGGTGCAGTTTCCCCGATTTTCATCGGAGACTCTTTGCTTCCGTCGAGAGACTTATCCTTCATGCCGCGAACCGACACAAAATCGGGGAACTTGATCACAAAAAGGTTTGTATTCGAGGCCTCAAAGATTGCTCATCTCAAAGACAAAGCGGGAACAATTCATGATAAGTACCCGTCCCGAGTTGAAGTGGTTTTGGCACTAGTCTTCAAATGCGCCATTGCCGCTTCTCGGGCGGTAACGGGGTCTTTTAAGCCGTCGGTTTTGTTCCATGCCATAAATCTTCGGCCGAGGATGGACCCGCCCTTGCCCGAAAACTCGGTCGGGAACCTCATATGGTTTCTTCCATTGGTGATAGAAGAGAGCGAGATGGAATTGTCCACTATTGTCCACAAGATGAAGAAGTTGGTGTATGATTTTTTCAATGAGAAAGCGAAAAAGTTCAAAGATGATTGTTTGTCAATACTTGGTGAGTTTGGGAAATGGACAGAGTTTAAGGATATGGAGCTTTATAGTTGCTCAAGTTGGTGTAAGTTTCCGTTGTATGAGACTGATTTTGGGTGGGGAAAGCCTGTTTGGGTTAGTAGTGCGAGTTTAGCGTTCAAAAATTCAATAATTTTGGTGGACACGAGACAAGGGGATGGAATAGAAGCTTGGGTGACGTTGGAGAAAGAAAACATGGCTATATTTGAACGGGACAAGGAGCTTTTGGATTCGGCTACGTTTAACCCTAGTGCATTTGTATCATAAGTTTATTTGTATGTTTAATATCGTCAAATTTCCCCTTTTTGTTGTCCCTTTTAAGCATCTCTCTGGTAGCTAACATTAACAAGTTAATTTTCTTTATTTTTTTTAGCACAAACAAGGTCATTCATTTAAAGGTTTGTCCTCTATATATATATATATATATATATATATATATGAATATGGGCACATACAATTGCTTTTTGCAAATAAAGTTTTTATTGAATCTTTTGAGGGACTAATTAATACATTAATAATATATATATCTATATGTATATATTATGCATATGGGAAAGAATATGACTAGCGTATTACACATGTAAAAGATATGTACATGTATATTTAACATGACAAGATTATCATTCTTATCACCCAAGAGTCACCCCAAAATTAATTAAAGTGAGCTCATGAGATTTACATTTTTAAGAATGAAAACGTTAATTTTTGTACCAATTATAAGAATGAAAGAAGATTTTCATACTTCTGATCTTTGTTCATTTTTTTTCTTTTCTTTTTTTATCAAAAATTCATATGGTGGATTTACTTATCTCTCTTTTTATTTTATTTTTAAAAATTCCCAAAAATTACCCAATACTAAGCACTAAGGGTGTTCATGAAGTCTGTCAATCCTTTCAATCCAATTCAACTGGATTAGATTGGATTATAAAAAGTACAAATTGGTTGTGGATTAGGATTTTTCAATCCAATATATATGGATTAATAAATTACAGATTGAGTATCTTCTAATCCATATAATCTGTGAATTCGAACCGTACATATATATTGTATAAATTATATATGCTTATACATGTATACACATACACAAAATTTTAATGAATATAGAAATAATACATTCTTACACTAGGGTGTCCAAAGTTTATATATGCTTAAAAAAAAAAGCTTAGCCTAATTACAAAGGCCAACATTATCCACCCATGACATTTATTCATATCTAAAGTTTATTTAAGTTTATTAGTCCTAATGTTTTGTAATGCTACAATTTAGTTTATTATTTAAGACTTGCATTCTATTTGGTTGTAATATGTTGGACTTTATTAAATTATGTTATAGTATGCTATGTTAATTAATTGTTTGTTTTCTTAATAAATTTAAAGAGTCAATCTGTAAATCCACGGAACCCAATCCACAAAATCCATGGTTTTGGGATTGGATTGGGGAGTTCATGGATTGGTTTGGAATTTCCAATCTAATATGTGCGGATCGTCCCTCAATTTATATAATCCGATCTGTGAACATCCCTACTGAGCACCGCTTATACAGTATTTGATGGTTTACTTTCAATAATAGCTTTGCTTATTTATGCTATGAGAGCGCCCTGATTGCTATCTTCAATTATTGGTTCTTGTAAAATCCATATATGTGATCAATATGAGAAAATCTTTTAAGGCATTGACATCTAACATATGTTTTATTGAATATTTTATAGATCATATTTCCTTGCAGATCAAGATATGATCAGCTAGTCGCATCTACGTGGAAGGAAAAAATAACTTTTCAAAAGTAACAAGAAAATGGAAAAGAAATAATAAACTAGAGGCTAAAGTGCTTGCTAAGTAATGATTTATTTCTTGGGTAGTTCAAAACTTGACTACCTGAACTTAATTTGTGGTAGTCTTGCTGGATTATAAAATAATATATCCCCAAAGAATGAATTTGCCTTGTTTAATAGGTTACATCTAATCTGAGCGTACGTGGATGGATATATTTGATATATGATAACACATTGGCCGTCTTTTAATAAAACGTGCAAGAATGCTATATTATTGTAATTGATTTAACTTTTTCTTTTTTTAATTTTCCAATTAGTTGGCCAGGAATATTTTTGTTTGTTTTTTGTTTTTTTGTTTCTTTTTCTCTGAAAGCTAGGAATAGTATTGGTTGATCTGATCATATTATACTCTACACAAAGATCACATTCTTCCAAATATGCAAGCTTTAGTTCCAAAAAAATTCGTATATTTGTATGCAATTAGGAGATTAAAAAGGGCCTTGCTAATCGTCAAATGAAAGCTCTGGACGCACGAGAGTCCCACATATTTTGCCACATTTGGCAGTCGATCACAAGCATATACTACTCCTTTCTACTTTAGTTTGGTCAAATGTGCAGCCCCAAATCATAAGTCTACACGCCCCGAACTTTTTCATGATGGTTTTTTAACCGTTGTCATCGTTTGATGACATACAACGACTTCAAATTTGACGATAATTTTTAAACTGTTATTATAACTTTTAACGACCGTTTTAATCGTTGTCAAACATCCTACTTCTACTAGTACAATGAAGGAAAAAATATTTATTCAAGCAGCGGACAAACGTTTTATTCAACTTTATTCACCAATGTTTATCGAACTATATATAATAATTTTCCAATTGCATACTCTTTTACTTAAGAAATACTCTTCTTGGTCGGAGAAACGAACGCTCGAAACTCTTTGTAAACTTCCAACTTATCCATGTCCTCTTCTTTCAAGTTGAGATAAGCCTCTATTACATCACCATTTTTGGCGTCCATGAAGGCAGTCACATTGTGGAAATTCAGCCCTGCTGAGCCCACCCATGATGGCTTACCCCACCCAAAATCCACCTCGTAAACCGTAAACCTACACAAGCTAGTGAAGGCAAAAACAACCAACTCTCCTCTTTCGGCTCTTTCAGCACTGTCCCTAAGCAATTCGGAATGCTCATCTCCCTCTTGTAGCTTCCTCACAAACTCCTTGTCAACTTTTCTTATTTCCTCTCTTACTTGCCTCAAAAAGCCTTGGCATTCTTCCCCAGTTTTTAACGAAGGAACTGTAATCGTAACCCTAAAAAAGTTTCCAAAATGGTTTTCTCCGAGCAGCAGATCAAACCTCGGACGTAGATTTACGGTGTGAAGTATTGTGTAAATCTTCTTATCATCATTTCCGGATCCTCCCTTTGTTGCAGCCACATAACGACTCCATATGAAGGCCGACAAGGCCTCAACGCGGGAGGCCGTCTCTGGTCTTCTCCGAGCAACTTTTCATCATATTTTGCTCTCAGAGCCTCAATGGCTGAGGCCTTAAACACAAACCTCTTTGTTGTGTAGTTCTTCCTCGTGATGCCAATTTTAGGGTTTCATAACCTGGCCAGAATCTTTGGCAGGAAGAGCGTAGCCGAAACAAATTGAGGGCAGGTTATGTCCGGTTCTTGGCGTGCGGTGGCCACCCAAGTTTTGATGACGTGATGTTCAACAAGGCGTCAGAGAGTTGGTGGGAGTTGCACACACGGACGACGATTCCTCCACACTCGAAGACGTTGAGTTGGACACCGAGGGCTATTCGGTGACGTCGTCGAGCTCAAACGGGAGGAACTTGTTGAGTTCATTAATGTTCGGATTGTTGATAACATCGAAAAGTTTCCCCTTTGTTCGTGCTTCAAAGAAAGGGACTCCATCATCGTTGCAATCCACGAATATATCGTCCTTGACTCGACCGGCAAGAGGGTAGTAAAGGGACAAGACTTGGGACAAGGATTTCTTGAGGTGGTTTGGGATTGTGATGACATTGTTAAACTCGCCACGATGATCTTGTTCTTCATCATCGTTGTTTAATGAGTAAAATAAGAGCCAAGGATTGTATACTTCTGGAGATAGTTGGTCGAGGAAAGAGAGCTTGTAATGGCGAAGATGGTCGGGGGTTGGAGACGAGGGTTTGATGAACTCTTTGGAGATTAATTCGACTTTGACCTCCATGTATGTATGCATGTGTGTGTATATATATACGTGTGTATATATATACATATATTGTTAGAAAATAATTTTTCATGTGGGCACACATATGTAATTAAATGTGTTATTTAATGCTATCTTAAAGTAAAGCCTAAATTAAAGTGATATAATTAAGATAAAGTTAAAAGGCTTTATTGGGTATTAAAATAATGTATGGGTTATTTTATAAATATTATATGTGTAGATACCAATTTGTAATTTCCAGATTTTATGATGGGCGAAACTGAAAATACACTAAAATAACAAAAGTTATTTATTCTGGTTATGGTCCCCAATTCATATGTACGTTTCATTCTTCCTGCTTCTCTGGAAATCCCATCTTCCTTGAAGTTTTATAAGGAGTACGTATTGGATTGGAAGGCAATAACCCACAACAATCCAAGATTATGAATTCAGGTACACTTCCGCAATTTGGTATGATTCTTCTCAATAATTTAACATGAAAGATCCTGTAGAATTGGTTCTATCAAGTGGCATCAGAGAGGTTTCATGTTGAATTATTGAGAAAATTTTTCTCAAAATTTTGGTTGA
>CAMOHE010040538.1:0-22712 GCA_946598075.1 Artocarpus hirsutus | reverse complement strand
GGAGATAATAGTCTGCCATCTAATTACATGAAAAACCTAGATACATATTCTAACCTCTAAGGAACCATAACCGGTATAAATTAATTAATTAATAAATAATTAAATAATGATTTAATCAACCATAATTAATTAATAGACATTCACCATATAATCCATGACAACATATAATATTATATAGAAACCTAGAGTGCCAACTCTTTATAAAATTAAATTCAAGCATAGGAGAGATTAAGATCACATAATTTATACGTATAGCATGATCACAAACTTGCAAATTTATGTAAAAACCATGGCTCTGATACCAATTGTTGGAAAAATAATATGCAGCGAAATTTTAAAAATTTTAAACCAGACTATTTTCTAAAACACAAGTTTGACATGCTATATGTATAAATTAACCTGATCTTACTGACCTTGTATTCGCCGAAAAGCTCCCAAAATTTGTGTAGTGAAGTAACGTTCCAAAAGAGCCTCAACCAACTGGTCTTCTTTGCAATTCTCTATCCACGATTGGAGTGAGTGTGGGCTCAAATGTACAGCTCTTCCTTAAGGTGATTCTCCTTCCAACCAATTGAGAGAACCCAAAGCTAGTGTTCGTGATTTGTGAACAAGAGCTCTCAGGGAGTTTCAGATTCTCACTAGTAGAGTATTACTCTTAATCTCTCTATTAATCTAAATAACTCATTAGACTCATTCCCTATTTATAGAGATTGGGTCTAGGGTCATTTCTTATCAAATAAGGTCTCAAAAATTTGAAACAGAACCAAATTTGAGTCAATATCGGATAAGATACGCGTAAAAATGCGTGATTTTTAATTCGTACATAAGCAGGCAAAACTTTTTCATACGCAGGCCGAACTTGCCTCATCGGCAGGCTGAACTTTAAGATCAGCATGCCGAACTGCCGAAATAAAAATCACGTGAATATTTTATTTTCCACCCGAGATTCTATAGGATAAAGCCTTAGTTTTAATTCAAATAACCCAATAGAAAAGTTATCTAATTAAAACAACTTTATCTAGATAATCTCTAGGATAATAAATAGATTCATAATAATTCTACAAGTTTTTCTTGATTTAGTTTATCTAAAATTAAATCAATTGATAAATAGACAAGAATTATCCGAACCTAATAATTCAACAAGTTTATCTTGATTTAAGTTTGTCACAAAATTAATTCAATCGATAAACTGACATGAATTATTTAATTCTTCCAAATTTCAACCAATCTAATAAATCTGACATAAGCCAACAAATTTTGGAAAAGCACGCCGTATCGTTATAGGATTTTGTGAGCTAGCAAAGGGGACCAAATTGACCTATATAGTTCAAGCTCCCAATAATTATGAAACCCAATATTCTAGATATACATTGCATAATCATCAACTCCAACGCTACTCCACTAAAAGCTTGGAGCTGCACTCTCGAACTCTATAGAATTACGAAGCCCGTGTAGCTAAGTCTCCATAACATATCATAGTGTATCGTTTCCCCATAGGATTATCCATAATCGGCTTAAGGACAAGTTCTGTCTTACTTTCTAGATTATTTTTATCTTACGTTCCACTATCTCACCATCGAAAAACTTACTATCTAAAGATAGTATACCATTCAGTTACACCTATGTATCCAAGTGGTTGAGTGCTCCAGTTTTTCAATTACAGGATAACGCATATAAGAGGATATCACTACTCCTAAAGAGGAGCTATGGATTCCATATCTATGAATAATAGGTCTATGTCAACAAGAGTCATGCCTCCAACGTACCGGCATGTATACCACTATTCAGATGTGGGTGTCACCCTTTGGCACATCAAAAGGCACAAGTCAAGATAACGGGCCCACTATTCATCTCAAGATTAAGATACAATACAAATGATTGTCTAAAGTGAATCAATTTGCCAAGATAGAATTATTAATCCAAATCAATTCACTTTATGTCCCGATTCAACACATCGTCACCTATGACAACGTGTCAATATTTCTATTCACAGAGTCCACCTCTAATGGTCAAGACAAACCATCTCCCAATAGGGACATAAACAATATAACAATCTTTACATGAATAAAGCGTCCAACTTTATTCCCTCGATTGCGGATCTTATGATTTAGACCGTCATCTTAAGAATCATGTCTTCCGCATAATCTGTCCATCATATGCCCAATTCTTAAAGGTTTAGACCGACAGTCTCAGACTATTGTTTGCTTATCATACATTCAACAAATATGAACGTAAAGAGGACAAGATTTGGTGTATATAAATAATAAATGAATTCTTTATTGATAAAAATGTCTTCAAAAACTCATTACATTTTTACTCCTTAGGGCATACATGTCTAACAATTACATGATTTATTTAAATTATTAAATGAAATTTTTATAGCTAAAGAAAAATTTGAGAATTATATATATATGTATTATCTTTATTCTTACAAATTTTCATGCTCTAATTAAATATAAATTGAAAGATACAAGGCGACAAATCCTTACAGGTCAGTCAATTTTTGTAACTGACAAATTTACTTGAATGTATTAAAAAATTAAGAAGGTATTTTGGATTAATATTTTCAAGAGAAGAAAATTTGAGTTATGTTTTTATATGTTAGCTACGCTATGGAATAAGTTTAAGATTTTACTCATGCTTATACGTTGAGATTAATTTCTCTAAGTTATTAAAGGTCAAGTTTTCTATCTTTATGTTTCTTGACTCTAAGTGCATGTTTATGACTCGAAGATGCTTTGTTTCATTAAAAATGATGTATGATAATACAATATGGTATTAAATGATATCATGAACATGAATATTAATTTCATGTATTATATGAATGATTAACATGAATACTCCAAAAAGTGAGCACACCGAGAACCGCGGTTATGTCACTCAATTTAAGGTTAATAAGCAAGCTAATCAAGTAACTATATTCTAACTTGCAATATGATAAAGTTTATGAAAATACTAAGGAATGTTTTATAAGTAAAGGTTTGTAATGTAATGTTCTTATTTCAAGATCTTTTACAATTAATTTTCCTAAGGATGTTTTTATGGTTTATGGCAAGTTTTCAAAGAAAGCTTATATATATGTGTGTGTGTGTGTGTGTGTGTGTGTGTGTGTGTGTGTATCACTTAATTAAGCGTTGCACATCCTATGTTTATTTTTATGATGTCCCACAAGGTTTTTACTTGTCATGTTTGGTTTGGGACAACTACTCCACTCCTCTCATGACGGCACACTTGCAATGTTAATGGTGCAACGCTTGGTCCCTTAAAGATAAAATGAATAATGTTTTGATATGGAAGTCTAAATGAAAAGATATGTTACATAGAAACCTGTGCCTAGTATAGTACTATGATTATGATTACGATGTAATGTATTGATATTTATAAAATGTTTTATGTTGTATGATAGGAATGTATATTTACTAAGCTTATGCTTACTTGTTTATATCATGTTACAGATAAGGATCAAATGCAGGTTGATTTAGATGGAGGACAATGACGATCGTGTGTGCAAAGAGTGTTAGATTGAAAACATAGTCATATCATGAAAGGAATTTAAACTCAAACAAAATTTAATATATAATGTTCTGCATTTTTATTTGTTTGAGACTCAGTTTCATTTGTGATGTGTTCTTTTGAACTTATATTTTATTGAATGTAACTTGTCTTTTAGATTTTTAGTTTTGTAGGTTATTTATTAAAGAATACACTATATAATTCATTTCTTCGTAATTAGTCTTAATTAGTTGTTTGATTAGAAGTTAAGAGTGCTTACATTGTATGTGTGAGTTTGTGTTTGTTAAATATTTGTTTTTGTGTACCCTTTTTTGCAGGTGGTCAGTTAGCTTATTGCCTTACGTGCTCCGTTGAGTTAACCGAGGAGGAAATGTTAAATCCAGTAAGTAGTTTTTAAAGAAAAAATATATGCAGGTGTTCTTGAGATATCTATTTGAGTGTAAGTGTTTTATTTGAATTGTTCGTCTTTAAACAATGATTTTAACAGTAAAAGTAATGGTTATTGTGATGTCCATAAGGGAGTGTTACAGTTATGGTATCAAAGCGGATTCCATTTCCAATACGCATTGCCACACATCAGTTTCAAGTCTTCCAAGCAAGTATAGATATTATTAATCTTCTAATATATAGATGTTAAATTATATTTTCTATGACTACATTATAATTATCTTACTAGTCAATGATACATAGACTTATGCTATTTGGAGAAAGAAGCGATCTTTGTCTCATTATTCATGTACAATAGAATAGTTAATAATTAATAAGTTTTGTGACAAGAGGTTAATTATGTGATTATATTATTTTTCTTGGAGAAAAAGTTTACGGAGGAGTCAATGAATGATATATAGCTCAAGATAACTGTAATAATAGTTATGTATTTTAAATGAACAAGTTTGAGAATTATACATGATTAATAAAATGATTTTGTAAAGTCACATGTGAAATCTTTATAGTATTTTTTTTAAGTAAAGGCTATTTTGAAAGTGTGCATGTTATTAACAAGATTGACTATATGAATGTTTGAGACATGGTGAGGATTAATTTTGGGAGAAAATTATTTATGATAATATGTTAGCAAATTAAATAGTCCATAACATGTTATGATAGAGATCATACATAGTAGTTCCTTTTATGGATTACCTTTGAATTAGTAAAGACTTCAATGTAGTATTATAGAATTATTAAATACAAAAGACTAGAGATTAAATATGAGATTATTATTTTCTTTTGCGGGATATTGGTTGAGAAAATTATGGACAAGGTGATAAAGTGAGCCTAAATTTTTTTCTTGTGATAAATGATATTTCAAAAGCAATATTTAATACTCTATTGTGAAAATTCTAGAAAAGAAAGTCAAGGTTCAAGTATGGTGTGTTTTTACTGCTACAAATAGGATTGTTTATTTCACAAATGAGGGGATGTACTAATAGATTTATTGATGTACATGATGTTTTTCTGTATCTTGAAGTCAAATTTGAGTATTTTAGAATCGTTTGTATATTTTAGAGTAAAGAGTTCCTAGAGTACAAGTTTGTTTTTGCATGTGATTAAATACAAGTTTACATGCATGAAATGTGAGATATAAAGAAAAGAGAGAGAATTAATGTTGTACTTAGATTTATAATTCTATGAAAGATAATAGACAAGAAGCAAGAAAAGAATTCAAACATTGCATGTGATATTGTAAGTTGGATGTATGATGGCTTTAATTGGACATGATTTTTGAAGAAATTTTTATGTGAAAAGGAAGAATGTTAAGAAAAAGGGTTAGAAATTTCTCTATGTATTCATTACTATACATATTTCAAGGACAAAACCCTTAGAAGGAGGAAGGATGTAAAACCCTAAAAACGTTTTTCATATTCATATGCTAAAGAAGTACATATTGGATCCATGTTCTTTTGTCCCAAAAAACAAAGAAGTTTGACGAAATATAATTTATAGGGATAAGCTGACTATGTCTTTGGTTGAAAAGGAAGATATTAGGGAACAATGACATTTCTCTAGTCAAAGAGTTACTAGGAAATCAAAAGATTAAAGAAACTATATTGAAATAGAAACAAGATTAGGACCAAGACTTTGAGAAATAAGGAAATCGTATTAGTTAAAATCTTATGACGTAACCACAAAGAGGAAGAGGCTATGTGAATCCTATTATCCATAGTTATTTTAAGTTTTGAGGACGAAACTCTTATAAGGTGGGGAGAGATGTAACGCCCGTTGTTTTCTTCTATAGATAATTATGTAAATTTAATACTAGAACATGATATTTTACATGGTATTTATGATTTATGCTAAGTGAATTAATGTTTTGTTTAGTAATGTCATAGGTGACAGCCATAATGGATCGATGTGCTCAGGTTGTTCATGTCAAAAAAATAATTGATAAGTGTTAAATATTTATTATTCTTTTAAAAATTTTAACTTGCTCTAAATTTATAATCTTTATAATACTCTAAAGATATATGCCTTAAGTTATATTCTTAACAATGACATAAATTTTATCACATATTTTCTTATTTTCACAACATTTATGATGTCATGATAATTACATGTGTAACATTTTTATTATGGCGTTAAGAAACTTGATAATATAAAGTGTCCAAAAGAATAATGTGCAAATTAATATTTTTATTGGGGTCATGGGAGCAAAGCATTATTGTTGTATATAAATAATTATATTATATTATATTATATTATATATTAATATAAAACTGTGTACGTAGGAAATCAGAAAAATTACAGTGAAGGCAAAAGAAAAGGAAAAAAAAAGGAAACCTAATTATACTAGAACTAGGGTTACTTATGCCTATAAATATGTGGCTTCAAGCATAGATATTATTCCTATCCCTTGTCTTGCCTCCATCTTTTATCATATTCCTCTATACTTTTATGCTCTCTTTTCTTCCCTAAACCTCACTTATCATTTGTTTGAAATTTTGTTTTTTTTCAAGATTTTCTCTCTCAAAGAATTCAAGAACACGAGGTATGAGTTTGTTTGTGTATGATGTTTTAGTTTTGTCAATGAATTTATTTATAATAATGAGTGTTTGGCATGATTAGGGTTTGAAATTTGGGGTATGCTTGTTAAATCAGAATATGCAGCTTTAGTTTCAATTGTTGAATTTTTGTAATATGTCATGAATGTGATGATTTTAATTTTTAAGATTGTTTAATTTTATGATTTTCATGTTGTATTTGACTTTTATGGTTGTATGAGTTTGGTACAAATTTAACTAATTTTTGTTATTAGAATGTGATATGAGAATCTTAGGATTTTTGGTTATTTGGTAAGATTGCCGGTAATGTTTCGAATTCAAATTATTTTATTTTGCTACAATTTTTGGATATGATGTGTATGTATATGTCATGAATGTTTAAATTTTTTTTATAAATTTTCGTTCAATATATTTTAAATGTTATAAGTTTTCAATCAAACACTGCTCACGAAATTTTATTTCTTGGCAAATTTGTATTTATGATTTATAGTTTCCATTTTATGGGACAAAAAGTATTTTTTGATTCTCTAAAAAGTTATAAATTATTGTTGGCATGTTAAATAAGTGTTTGTAAATTTATAACTCCATATCTTTATTATGTTTTAAGATAAAATTTGTTGATAGCCAAGTACTCAGTGGTTATGAATGTCTACTTGATATGCTCTATATAATTCGTAAAATTATGAATCATACTTTTAAATGTGTGTTACATGATTTATTATTTTTTTAGCGTTTATTTATATGTTAAGCGTGTTACATAAAAATTCCAAAAGCATATCATGTATATTTGATTTTATAAAAAAATCTGAATGAAAAGTATTTGTTGTGTAACATGTCTGATGCTAATATAACTTTGAATTCAAATGTGTGTTTCAGATTATTCAAAATTATTAGTAATTTTTTATTTTATGGCATAAATAATTTAATCCATAATTTTTAATTAGGACTGCTTACTGTCTAGGCATTGCTGGTAGATTTTGTAGTATTGATTTTGTAATTTACTTAAATTACCAATGAAATTTTTATGGCTAAAGAAAAATTTGAGAGTTATATATATTTGTTAACGTAATTCCTACAAATTTGTATGCTATAATTGAATATGAATAGAAAAATATAAGGTAATAAATTCTTACAGGTCAATTAGTTTTTGTAACTGACAGATTTACTTGAATGTTTTGAAAAATTAAAAAAAGGTATTTTTGGATTAATATTTTCAAGAGAAGAAAATTTGAGTAATGCTTTTATATGTTACCTATACTTTCGGGCCCCAAAACCCAAGGGTGATATGATGGATTAATTGAATTAATTAAATCAAAGTTAGGTTAAAAATTAATTCTTTTCAGGAATTAGTTAATTAATTAAAAATATGGTAGATTTAAAACTTTTCAAAAAAATATTTAAAATCATAAAACAAGTAAGATAAAGCAAAATGAAATAATAAAGAGAGAGAGAAATACGTGTTGTGTCCCACCGAGCCCACAACTTGTGCACACACATGGTATCGATAATAATAAATTACAATCACAGTCCAATATGAGAAAAAGGGAAATTAAAATAATATATGCTTTGATTAAATAATATAAATAACCTACTCAAGATTCTTCTTCTACTCGAAAGTTCGCTTGGTGGACTCTTGGTCGGTCCTAAGCTATATTCCACCTAGGGTTAAGGGTTTAAAAACAAATAAAATTTAAGTGAAAGGCTTAGTAGGACTAGGTTTTAAAAACACTAATTTAAATATAAAATTTATCATTAAAGGAAATATTTAGTAAACAAAATTTACTAAATAAATAAATAAATTCAATTAAACCATTCTTACCAAAAATTGTTCATTGTTCGCCTAGAAAGGATATTATTATTTTTTTATTGAGCAAACCATAGATATCACCACCGTAGTGGCCCAATTGGGTTTCAGGACCTGCCTTCAAGGTCACACCTTACACGACCTGATTTCTGAATATAGCATCATGCCCATCTTTGCATTTCTATAGTTATTAAAATCCCATTTTACACTAGTATATTCATTTACATTCATTATATGGTTCATTATAAACATATCATCATTCAACTGTTTATGAAAACACTGATAAAGATCTCTTTCAGTGATTTATTGAAAACATTTTGAAACAAATTATTTTGAGGCCAAAACCATTTAAAAACTTGGATACCAAAGAAGGAGTTAGAAGTCCTACCTCGATACCTGGCACCGCAACTCAACACCGTAGTTTCGATCCGTTATACATTAGCTCTACGGAACCACGAACAACCTTAAATGTAAACTAAGCTCGTCTATATCTAGTTTAAGATATTCTACACTATTAAGCTATCTCATGGTGTCTTAGTGTGCCATTTATATCCGTAAAATTATACTATAAAGTTAAAATCACAATCTGAGTCTAAAATAGTGAAAACGGGTGAAAAATGGTCATTTTTCATGGAGCCTAGTTGGCCTGCCAAACTTCTTGGTTTGGCTTGTCAAACTCCACAGTTCGGCCAACTAGTTGTTCAGCACCAACCTGCCGAACATTTCCAAGTTTGGCCTTCCAACCATATGAATCTGGCATGCTGAACTCATGAGTCCAGCCTACTAATGCTCAACATCGGCCTGCCGAATTGGAAAAATCTAGGAGGTTTGAGACTTTAAGCCTCAGCCTCCCCGAGTCTAAAATCTCAATTTAAACTTGTTTTCTCAATTCCCAGAGCATACAAACATTCATAAATGATAGATAAACATGCTCAAACACATTTAAACAACTTTAAACAAGTTTTACATAGAAAATTTCAAAGAAATCCAAAAATGAAGGAAAAAAGAAAAAAAGTTGATTAAGCTTGATTTTGTCCAAATCAAGCTTAAATTCATAAGGGTTTGTGTTCTACTAACCTAGATTATAGGTTTCCTAAGCTCACAAAACTCGGATTACAACATTTTAAAGAAATTGAAAGTTTGGAGAAAGAGTTTGAAATTTGAAAAGAAGTTGAACTAACCTTGAATCCGAGCTTGAAATTGAGTTTGTGGAGATCCAATCATGCCTCTAGGCCTCCAATCTTCTTGGGAATTAAAGATTCGTGCTAAATTTTGAATCAAAATTTTTAGGAGGGAAGAGAGAGGGAGAGAAAACAAGTGAGAGGGAGAAAGAGAGTTGAGAGAGATGAAGAGAGAAGAGAGGGAAGGGGGAAATAAATAGAGGAATGGAGTGGTTTTCAACATGAAAACACATTCAGCGCTTAGATTTCAATTGGGATATGTTTAGTATTTGACAAATTATTTTGTTTCAAAATTCAAAATAACAAATAAGAATAATCAATAGTAAAATTAATTTGAAAACATCACAAGATAATTAAATTAGGTCTAAATTACATTTAGGCATACAAATACACCATGTTACACATTAATCTTACTTAATTAATTTCAGGGTGTTACATATACTATGAAATAAGTTTTAGACTTTATTCATGCTTATATGTTAAGATTAATTTCTCTAAGTAATTAAAGGTCAAATTTTCTATCGTTATGTCTCTTGACTCTAAGTGCATATTTATAATTCAAAGATGCTTTGTCTCATTAAGAATAATGTATGATGATGTAATATGGTATTAAATAATATCATGAATATAAATATTAATTTCATGTGTTATATGAATGATTGAAATAAATGCTCCAAAAGGCAAGCTCACCAAGAGCCGCGGCTACATCACTCAATTTAAGGTTTAGTAAGCAAGCAAATCAATTAAGTACATTATCACCTGCAACATAATAAAATTTATGAAAATGTTAAGTAATGTTTTATAAGCAAAGGTTTGTAATGTAATGTTCTTATTTCAAGACCTTTTACAAAGAATTTTCCTAAGGATGTTTTTAAGTTTATATTTTTATGGTTTATGAAAAGTTTTCAAAGAAGGCTTATATATATATATATATGTATGTATGTATGTATGTATGTATCACTTAATTAAGCTTTACACATCCTATGTTTATGTTTATGACATCTCACAAGGTTTGGACTTGTTATGTTTGGTTTAGAACTAATTACCCTACTTCTCTCATGACGGCGCGCGTACGATGTTAATAGTGCAACGATTGGGCCCTTAAAAATAAAATGAATAATGTTTTAATATGAAAGTTTAAATGAAAATATATGTTCTATATAAACCTATGCCCCATGCATTACTATGATTATGATTACGATACTATGTAATGATTTTTATGAAATGTTTTATGTTGTGAGATAAGAATATGAACTTACTACGCTTATGCTTATTTGGTTTATATCATGTTGCAGATAAGGATAAAATGCAGGTTGACTAAAATAGAGGACAAGAACAGGCGTGTGTTTAAGGAGTGTTGAATTGGTAACAGAGTCATGTCATGAGAGGAATTTAAACTCAAACAAAATTTAATATATTATGTTCTGTATTTCTATTTGTTCGAGACTCGGTTCTATTTATGACATGTTCTTTTGAACTTATATTTTATTGAATGTAATTTACATTTTAGATTTTTAGTTTCTTAGGTTATATATTAAAGAATATGCTATATAATTTATTTCTTCGTAATTAGTCTAAATTAGTTGTTTGATTAGAAGTTAAGAGTGCTTGCTTTATACGTGTAAGTTTGTATTTGTTAAATATTTATTTTTATAAACTAAGTTTTCAGCAGGTGATCAATTAGCCAAACGCCTTAGATGTTCCGTTAAGCTAACTGAGGAGGAAAAGTTAAATCCGAGGAGTAGTCTTTTTATAAAAAAATATGCATATATTCTTGGCATATCTACTTAAGTGTAAGTGTTTTATTTGAATTATTCATCTTTAAATAAAGATTTTAATGGTAAAAGTAATAGTTATTGTAATGTCCATAAGGGAGCGTCATAGGTTCGATCCCACTTGTATCTTTATTTTTTACAAAAGAATGACATATATTATAATGTGTACTTTTCTTGAAAAAAGACTTTATTGCAATAACGTTGTTACCCAGTTTGAATATTGTTGTTGCCCCACTTTCCCTCTTATACGTAGATGTGGTTAGCAATAAACCCAATAAACTAAACCTAAAAGACGAATTCAAGCTTAAAGAGTGACCAAAATAAATTTTCATTTGTATACACTATATTTTAACGTATTGAAAATTTATTATGTATTTGGCTTGTCATATATTTGAATCATTAGATTGCAAGTTTATGCTCAATCAATCCTATTTTATTAGTTTGAAATGAATATTAATTCAAAAACATCTTGTAGTTCTCATATTATGCTAACTAACTTATATATATATATTTTGAACATTTCTTACTATGTATAATACAACTGCCGATAATCTAAACCCTACAGTTTAGATGTTACATATTTATATAATCCTATAGTTTAGATGTCACACATTTATATACTTAGTTTTTTTAACCATTCCTATATCAATAGTTATTGTTTCTAACCTTAAACAGATGTATAAAGAAAAAAAAATTTCTTGGTTGAAAACTAATTCATCATCATGATAAATAATTTTTGAAATAGACAGTTTGGAGCATTATTTGATCAATGCTCCATTTATGCTCTAAAATACAAAAGAAAGCACATGCATATATATATATATATATATGTACATTGTTCATATAAAACTAGTCTCTATGGACCGTTTGCCTTATTCTAAATTTACTGACAAAAAGAAATAGTCCAAAAATGCCTTAGATGTTAAATTAATAGTCCAAGTTTAATTATTGATTAAATTGAACTTTAAAATACCAATATAGATTGAGATATTAAACTTGGCATTTAGTTTTCGCATGCCTAAAATTCCAAAAATAACCTAAAAAACATTTCCATAAAATGAACACTTCTCGACAACTTTATTATTTTTCATTTTGTGCCCACCATTTCAACATTCCTTCCTTTAATATTTGTGATTCTCTCTCTCTCGATTTATTTTTTTCGATTTAGGCCAAAACACATTTTTTTTACTTATAAAAAAATTATAAATCAAAGAAACATTACTTACTACTATATTTTAATTTAGAAATGCATTAAGATTAAGTTTTTCCTGGATAACCAAACACTAAAATCGTTACTTTAAGGAACAAATATTTTATTTTTAATTAAAGACATTTTAGATTAAATAAATAATTAATTAATTTGAATATTTCATGTACTGATAATGGTTCTCATATTGCTTTCATTATAGTGATTGAGCATTTATACAAACATGTGATCTATGACTATGATAACCAAATTTTGGATTGGGCATATATGGAGTTTATATGCGGTATAGATACAATTCCAAGATTAATAGTCTAAATTATACAGTTTGTAATCTATGTATTTAGATGGGCATTTTATACATGACAAATGTAAGGTCTACATCCAATTAATGAGGTTGTATATGTAGGCCATTAGAACGGATTGACTCTGTAAGACACATTGATGTGGTAGATCTAATGGTAGTCACATATTGGACTGGACGTAAAGTGTGATTTATTTAATAATAATTCCATTCAACTTAAATCAATTTACTTTGATTATCATCTATGTGTAATCTTAATCTTAAGATGGATTTATGACTCCATGTTTGGGCCTATTTGGGAGGGCTTCATAGAAGTTGCTTGTGGCTTCATAAGTCCAAAAGTTGCATCTAGAAGTGTTTGAATAATTTATTAGAAGTGCTTCTTATCAAAGCTATAAAACGTGGCTTCTCAAAAATCACTTCTAAAAAATATTTTGAAACTTGTACCAAAGTGTTAATGATACATTATAAGCTTAAATATAATATTTTTATAACTTTTAAAGAAAATTAAAACTATTTGGACATATAAAAGTTTTTTAAAAATATGGTTCTAAACACTTACTGAAAAACTACAGCTTTTACTCTCTTTTTCTAGTAACTAAAAGCACAAGCATAAGCTGTACCAAACAGGCTCTTTGTAGCTTATCGGTATATTAAGATGTAACCTATATTCGATGAGAGCATAATCTACAAGCGGAATCTATAGCTCTCTAATAAAGAGTTAGTGTTATCCTCTCAAAGGCATTATTAAAGGAATTGGAAAAGAAGAGGGTCTTGGTCATTTGGATATATATGTATTTGTAATAGAGTTTTTCAAACAAGTCAACTAATGGAGCTTTAATATAAGATAATTGGAAAGAACAAAACTAAGAAGTCTCATAACATGGTATATTATCAATGTTAGACTAGGTGCCCTAAGGATTGAATGATATAATACTTTTTGATATAGTTAACCAATAAAGAAATATTATTGTAGTCATATATAAAATATTGTCTACTTTATGTTCATTTATGTTAAATGTTTGATAAGCAAACAAAATTAGTAAATAGTAGATTTATGGTATAAATAATTTATTTACCTCCTTATTTACAATGAAAATAATTCTTATTTATACAATAAATAGATTTAAGGTACAAATAATTTATTTACCTCCTGTTTATAGAGTCAATTATTTTTATTTACACAGTTTGTAAACTATTTATATTGTAAATCTACAATTTACTACAAATATTTTCAAACTCTGCTATTTACTTCAAAAGGTTTCAAAAATGTATTATCTTTTATCCTCCTATAAAAATTTTGGCCTATATATTTTTATTCCAAGCTGATTTTGGGTTAAATCCACCATTTTT
This sequence comes from Artocarpus hirsutus, assembly GCA_946598075.1. NCBI lineage: Eukaryota > Viridiplantae > Streptophyta > Magnoliopsida > Rosales > Moraceae > Artocarpus > Artocarpus hirsutus. The sequence continues at coordinate 8,579 of CAMOHE010040538.1, read as the reverse complement.
CCCTAATACTATGTTTGTTAGGACAGAGAGGAGTGGAGAAAGAGATAGAATGATAGATCAAATCCTTTGTTTAGTTGAAGAGAAAAAAAGAAAAAGAGCAGAAATAGAAGGGTGTAGTCTCCTCAATGGCCTACTAAATTAGATTATTTTATTGATAGAATAATCCAAACAATCTATGGTTATAAATTTTAAAAAACTATATTACTTTCTAAATAAATAATTAATAAATAATATAAATATACTATATAGCAATATCAATTATCCATCTATCCTACCAAACAAAGTAAAATAACATAATAGATTATTACAATTTTCTCCATCTATCGTGTCAACTTTTCATCCCTCGTACTCTTTACATCATTTATATTGCGCTTCTACTTCTCATCCCTCCTACCAAACCGACCTTAAAATTGGGGCAGTAATAAGTTTCGAGGGTTTTGGCGCACGCTCTCCTATTGCCGCTCCTGGTCCTCTTATTCATTGCCTGACGCGACTGTCATGGGAAGCACTTTCGCAGAGAAGACGGAGGACGTGCTCAGCAAGGAGATCGATGAGCTCCAACGCCAGCAACGCGAGGTTGGATTCTCTTCTTTTGACTTCTGTATTGTGCCCTTTCTATATCGATTTTTTTCTTCTCTTTTTTTTTTTTTTAAATGTTCTGATTTTCTCGGGAAAATTTACAGATTACCGAACGGCTTCGAGACCCTCGGGGGCTTCGCAGGGGACGATTACCAGCCGCTGGTCCGCGTAACTTTGCGGCCAATGGTGCTCGTCAGCGAGGATTCACTCGACCAGTTAGACATCTTTCTTTTTTTTCTTTTTCTTTTCTTTTCTTTTTTTGTTTTTTAGGCTCTCATGCGAGTTTTCTTTTTCTCGTTTGTTGATTTTAGGCTGATAGGGCTGAGGCAGAAGATCAACCTCCTGCGAAACGGCGACTTTCTTCAGCTGTTGTTAAGGTAAGGAAAAAAAATCCTTTCTTTCTGGTTTTTCATTCTGCTTTTGAACCCATTTTATGGAATTGTCTTCCTGGTAGGAGAAACTAGAATTCATATAAATACATACATACATACATACATACATACATATATGCATATATACACACATGTATATATCGACTAACCCAAGTGATTAGGAAAAAAAGGTGGCCTTTTAAATTAGTTCAGTGAAAGTTGACTGCAACTTTTGAAATAAGGTTGACGATGGAGAGAGCGCTGAGGATGCCCATGAAAAAAGTGATGCGAATAAGGACGATTCAGCCAAGGAAGCAACTCCTAGGAACTTGCAGCAGAGTAGTTGGTCTAGGAGAGATGGCAATCAAAGAGCTATGAAGAAGGTGAAGACCTCTCTTCTTTTGGAGTTTTTGGTTTTGGGATTTTCTCTAAATTTATCAGTTTGATTTTGATATCAGGATTTCGATATCCCAAGCAATGAGCATGTTCCCAGGGTATTGCCTAAGGATGAAGATCCAAGCTTGGTTGACAGGAATAGAAGAATGCTGGGGCAGCTTTTGGGGACTTTGGAGGTATGTATTATTCAGTTACTTTAATGGCTAACAGCACTGAAGCTAGACAGTTATTTCATAGTCTTAGTTTTGAGCCATGTATGTATTTCAAAATTGTAAAATTATAACTGATGGTTCAATTGTTTGTTGATTCATGTATAGCACAAGGATGGTTCATCTCTTTATGGTTACGTATATATGTTTACCATTCAATTGCATGAATGGTATTTAAGGCATCAGAAAAGGCCCACATATTCTAACCATTAGTCTATGACCCTATATATAAATATTCTAATTTTCACTTGGTAAATGAATTGTTCTGTTCTTATGCAAAGAGTTTGTTATCTTTCACAGCATAGAGCTTTATCCCAGTTACTCATGTAGCCGTTTCCTTGGTTATGTACAATAAACTGTACGTATATGTAGTTAGAATAGGTATTAAAACTGTTGTCCATTTAAACATTAATGTCTAAATAATGATTGATGTTGTTGAAATTGAAAAAACAAAATAGGGAGATAAAATTAGTTGTTGTCTCCATTTTGATAGGCCTCCAACACAGCACACGTATATGCGAGGAACTAGGAGTTCTTTGTTGCTTTTTTTTTTTTTTTTTGCCTTGTGTTTCTGATATGTTGTATCTGGTTCGGGCTGTACATGTTGTTGGTTTTGATAGCAGATGGGAGTGGGTTTAGATAAGTAGGTTGGCGGCAGGAAGTTATCAGTTGTTTAAGGGAACATTATGTAGAGAGTTAGGAAAATTCTAGGTTGTTCGGGTGGTTTGGGTTTGACTGAGTGAGAGTGTTATGATCCCATATCGACTAAATATGGGATTGGTTGGTGGCTTATAAATCTATAGGCTTCCTTCTCCTACAAGTCGATTTTTAGGGGTGAGTTTTACCTATAGGTTTGTGGCAATTGGTATGGGCCTCGTAGGGGATGGGTTCCTATCAATTGGTATCAGAGCCAAACACCATGCTCTGCCTACTTGAAGAAGGGGGGTCTTGGGCACCGGGGGGACTTAGGAAGGCCAGAGTGGGCCGTCATGGACATCGGTGTCGAAAGCGTAGTGGTGTGTTATGATGCCACATCGACCAAGTGTGGGATTAGTTGATGGCTTATAAACCTATGGGCTCCCTCTCCCTACAAGCCGGTTCTTAGGGGATGAGTTCTGCCTATGGGTTTGTGGCAATTGGTATGGGCCTCGTATGGGATAGGGTTCCTATCGAAGAGTGAATCGTTTATGAAGTTATGTTCTTTCGATTCCCAATGGAACTTTTTTTTGATGATGTAAAGAATTTATCTACGATTCTTTCTTTGTTTCTTGTGGTTCCCATCACATTCATGTGTAAGGTTTGATGCTGACAAAAGCTTGTATGTTAATCGAATTGTCTTGAAAATCAGCGTGCGTTATGACTTATGATTTGGGGATAATTGTTTTTTTTTTCATACTAGTGCGCTCAAGTGTAGTTCGAATTGAGTGCTAGCAATTCTTTATGTTTTATCCTTCTACCATTTTTTAACCATCAAATTTAGAAAATGTAAAATGTAATATATGGAGTTTTTTTTATTTTTTTATTTTTTTTTGTATTTTTAAATATTGGTCAGATTTGAAACATATGTATGTCTTTTCCCGTGAGGAAACTTCTGCCCACATCTAGAATTCTCTGCATAATTGGAGTAATTTTATGTGCTCAACTTTTTTTTTTTTTTTTTTTTTTGTTCTCGTGCAGAAATTCAGGAAAGAAGACATGCAACTCTCAGGAACTGAGGCATTCATGCGAAGGTCAAATTCTTTACAAAGAGTATGTATATTCTTATGACTCGTAGGTTTCATTCTCAATGTCCAATATGAGGATTGCCATGTGAGACATCAATCTAGAAATGTCCTTGACACTCATTTTGAAACTCACAAAGCTATATTCTTTTTGATCAACTAATGATTGTATCATATGCTAAGGGTATGGCCTGCCAATTACCTCCATTGTTTTACAAAGAGCATAACACTCAATCTTTCCCTTAGAATAAAAAAAAAGAAAGAGAAAAAGAAAAATATGCTACTAATATGGAAGGACTGGTGATAAATTCACCTTCATTTAATTATTTGATAATATGAAGAATTAAGTAGTCATTGTGCATTGTGGCTGGTTGTTTTTCATTTTTTTTTATATATATATTTATGCACCCACTAGATTCGAGTAAACTTTTGCAAACACACGAGCGCCTAGTTGGAAATGTAGGTTGTTATGTGCCTTATGGGATTAAAGTCAGTGATCGTGCATATGTGGTTACTTTATAATCTCTTTTTGGCATTACTTGTTATGAATAATATTGTTTGTACGTACATTTTTGTGTAGTTGTAATTGTAAATGTCTTAGCTAAAGTTTATTTATGGTCCATGAGTTGCATGTAAGGGAAAGGGAAAAAGATTATACTATTTCTCATCTAATAATGTGTTTACTTACAAAATCAGTGATGGGAGTTCAGTTAGCCCAACAAAATATAAAGACTGAGGAAAGGGAATGTCCATCCTTGCAACTTTCTTGACATTGATTTCCTATTAAAATGGGTGAATGTCAAATTTTCTTATATACCTTTGATAAGTTCTCATGTTATAGCCAATTATAATATAATAGTCTAGTAGGACATTTTAGTTATTACATTTATAAGAATGCTATTTCTAAGTTTAGAATTAACTAGAAAGGGAATCAGATTGTTTCTATCATACTATCTAATAGACAAGTAAATGAAAGGGAATCAATGATCTTTATTCTTTTTACTTTACTTTCCAATCCCATTGCCTTTCCCATCATATTACGGTTTTGTAAAGACACCCTATATTTTCATGTCATAGGTATTCTTTTCAGTGCCAGAGGCCAATATTTTAGGTATTCTTTTCAGTGTTAGGGACCAATATTTGATGTGTTAGGATTGTGATATTGATATACGCAACGTTACTTGCAGTTGCATGTCTACCAAACGTTCTCTCACTCTCTTTATCCTGATTGATTAGTTTAACGACATACTTGTGCCTTGCCTTCCCCCTTTTTTTCCTGTACAAATGATAGGCTGAACAAAGAGCACGTGAAGAAAGTGAAAGACTCAGGCAGCAAGAGCGTGAAAAGATTGCGGAAAAGCGGAGGAGAGATCTGGTTGATCATATATTTGTCCTCTGCTGGTGCACCTTGATTTTGTTCCATTAAAGAATTGGATTGCGCTAACCATTAATGTAAATGTCTCTGCCAATGTTGTGCATGTGCAGACTCTGCGTGCACGGGTTACTGCCAAAACGGAAGAGAAGAAGTTGGAATTGCTGTTTCTTCAGTGGAGTGAGCACCATAGAAAACTTTGCAATTTTATAAGGTAGGATGTCTTCTTCAATGAATTTTTGGTGCTAGTTATTTTCTTCATCAAATTTTTATCTGCTTGTAACTGTCTTTGACAATTGATTGCTCCTGCCTAGGTCACCATTTTGTACTGTGTCTTCTTTTTGCAGGTTATTTTTATTTTTGGCCCAAAAGTGTCCATATTCACATTTTATTGAGACGAAGATAAGTTTCTATTCATGTGCATATAGTGTTGATGCAACTTGATAGATGGAAGTTCCTGCTTATAGCATGGTTTTAGGAAATTCTCGTTTGTTATCATTTTTAGCTCACTTCTTATTTGTTTGGGATATATTCTTTTCAGAACTAAGGCGGAGCCTGCGATCTATTATTTGCCCAAGAAGCCATTGGAGGAGGATGCAACTGCAGTTGAGCAGCAAAAAGAACAGGTTAGTTTATCCACTCTTTTGGTTAAGTGTTGGGTCATTGGTCATTTCTTGTGACATACTGGGAAATAGGCAGTTCTTTAGTGGGTCAAGTTTTCATAAATTGAAATAGCTGCATAAGTTCTTAATGAGCCAAATGAAATACACATAAAAGCTATGTAGCTCTCAATGTGTTGGAACCTTCACTGGTATGCTCAGAAGTTGTAAGGTTAATTCTGTGGTTATGTAACTTGATCTGCAATTTCATGTTTCTGTTCTTTTTTTTTTAATGCATTCAGGATCTCTAACAACTTTTTTTTCACTTAAACTTACATCAGGCTTTTGGAGAATGGAAGGCTGCCAGGAGAGAGGAGCTCACGGAATATCAGAAGCAGATTGGGGAACAATATCTTGCCAATGTCGAGAAGGACTTGGAGAGATGGCAAAATGCAAGGAATAGGAAAGCAAATAATGAAATGCTGAACTTGCAGGAAACAATGGACAAGGAATTGGACACCCATAGGCTTGAGCACGGCCCCAAGAAAAGAAAGATTTCGAGCGGAAGCAACAACGAAGAGGAAGATGATGTCGAGGATATCAACATAGGGGAGGATGACATGATGGATGAAGTGCTTGATGCTGATGATAACAGTAGGAGGGGGGACGAGACAACTAGAACAGACGTGGCTGATAATGTCAGTCCAAATGCCGATAAAACTGACTAGTGGTGTTTAGCCCTTTTCATGACACTGTTGTGAGAGCAAGTCTGGTTGGGGTTTTTGGTACATCCGCAGCTCATGCATAGCTTTCTGGTAGGGCAATTTTTCCTCATGGTTTCAATTTATGCCCAGCTTGTCTCTTGATGGTTTATGATTTAGGATGGTGTATTTGTCGTTCGAGTGTTCTTAGCACATTTTTCTTATGTATCATGTAGGAAAGTGAATATTGCTTCATAGGTTGACTTTGTGCAGTTTTTGTATGGGCATATTTTATTCATCATATTTACTTTTGTGTTTCTTTATTTGATTTAGAACCTCAGAGTAAGTTTTTAGTAAAAGTAATTTGGTCCTAGTTCTGATCAAATTTCCTCATTTATTGGATCTCTTGATGCTTTGAGTGCGTCATTATTGGACCTCAGATCACCAGTGTCTCATGGCTGCCCCGTTGCTGTGTCCTTGATACTCAGTTTCGTAGGAGTACGAAGGCAAAAAAAAAGTTTCTCCGTCGGGTATTGAAAAATTAACGTAACTTTAGCTATCTATCTTTCAACCATCAAGTCTGCAACCCAAAAAAAAAAAAAAAAACTTTGACCATATCCAATGCTTTGAAAACATGAGCTACCGGTGAAGGTCCCTATAAAAGAAAGATCCTTACTTTATTTGGTATTATGTTTTGTTCTTCCACTTTTTATGAAATATCTTTATGTTCGTCTGGACTTCTTAGATAAATTAGTTGGGTATTACGTGCATTGCACATGGTGAGTATTTTTTAAATGCTATTTCGCATTAAAGTTTCAATTATTATGTTATTATTTTTTCTAATTATTTAGTAATAAAGGTATTATTTGGCTCTTAATATGCAATTAAGACTAACATTATATTTTAAAATAGAAAAGAAATATGTTTGTTAAAGGGAAAATTAAGGGAGAAAATGAAAGTTTTATGAGAGCCCTTGCTTCTTAATCTGTCCAGTTTTAAAAAGAAAAATTAAAAAAAGAGAAATTATGGGCCTGCTTTGGTAGTATTTTTAAAATACGTGAAAATGATTTTGTTTTAAAAAATAAAAATTTTTAAAGAATTATATTAAGAGATTTTAAAATTTTTGCCTCAAAAAAGTATAAAAAACATATCTAAAAATTTTGAAAATGATAACAAAAGAAATGAAAACAATGCAAAGCAAGGAGACGGAGGAGGGAGCCATGCATGGACAAAGTTGAAAGGACTTAAAAAAAAAAAAAAACAAAGAAAAGATGATTTTGAATCCCTTCTAGAATAATAAACGTTGTAAGGAACAAGTTTTCAATTGCTACGATTATACATGGTCAACAACAGTGATTATGTACACGAAGGTTATCATAACAATTTGAATCACTTGTTGGAAAAATAATATGCAGCGGAATTTTAAAAAATTTTAAATTAGAGTATTTTTTAAAACACAAGTTTGACATGCTATATGTATAAATTAACCTGATCTTACTAACCTTGTATTTGTCGAAAAGCTCTTGAAATCTGTATAGAGAAGTAACGTTCCAGAAGAGCCTCAACCAACTGGTCTTCTTTGTTATTTTCTATCCACGATCGGAGTGAGTGTGGGCTCATACGTACAGCTCTTCCTCAAGGTGACTCTCCTTCCAATCAATTGAGAGAACCCAAAGCTAATGTTCGTGATTTGTGAACAAGAGCTCTCAGGGAGTTTCAGATTCTCACCAGTAGAGTATCAGTCTTAATCTCTCAATCGATCTAAATAACTCATGAGACTCACTCCCTATTTATAGAGGTTGGGTCTAGGGTCATTCCTTATCAGATAAGGTTTCAAAAATTCAAAACAAAATCAAATTCGGGTCAATATCGGATGAAATACGCGTGAAAACACATGATTTTTAATTCGTGCATAGGTAGGCCGAACTTTTTCATACGCAGGCCGAACATGCCCTATCTGCAGGCCAAACTTTAAGATCGGCATGCCAAATTGTCGAAAAAAAAAATCTCAGCGAATCTTTTATTTTCCACCTGAGATTCTATTGGATAAAGCCTTAGTTTTAATTCAAATAACTCAATAGAGAAGTTATCTAATTAAAACAACTTTATCTAGATAATCTCTAGGATAATAAATAGATTCCTAATAATTCTACAAGTTTATCTTGATTTAATTTATCTGAAATTAAATTAACTGATAAACAGATAAGAATTATCCGATCTCAATAATTCAACAAGTTTATCTTGATTTAATTTTGTCACAAAATTAATTCAACCGATAAACAGACATGAATTATTTGATTCTTTCAAATTTCAACCAATCTAATAAATCTGACATAAGTCACCAATTATTGTAAAAGCATGCCGTATCGTTACAGGATTTTATGAGCTAGCAAAGGGGACCAAATGGACCTATATAGTTCAAGCTTCTGATAATTATGAAACCCAATATCCTAGATATACATTTCATAATTATCAACTCCAACGCTACTCCACTAAAAGCTTGGAGCTGTACTCTCGAACTCTATAGAATTACGAAGCCCGTATAGCTAAATCTCCATGACATATCATAGTGTATCGTATCCCCATAGGATTATCCATAATCGGCTTAAGGACAAGTTCTATCTTACCTTC
>CAMOHE010040537.1:0-100417 GCA_946598075.1 Artocarpus hirsutus | reverse complement strand
CATAACACTTTCCTTGGCACTCCATTTTTGCCGTCTTTTGGCTCCTTTCCTTTTTTCCACCTTGCTTGTTGACAAACTGGACAATAATTCTCGTCCTTATACTCATGCCTATACAGAACACAATCATTTTCACATGCATGAATTTTCTCATAATCCATTCCCAAACTGCTCAAAGTCTTCTTAGCCTCATACATACTACTTGGTAACTTATTACCCTCTGGTAGAAGCCTTCGTAAAAATTCCAACAGCTTTGTGAAACTAGAATTCGACCAGCCACCCGACGCGTTCAAATTCCATAATCCAACTAAAGCAGACAATTTACTGAAATTGGTACACCCCTCATACAGTGGTGTCTCTACATCATTCATCATTGTCTCAAATAAATCCGGACGGTGCACAAAGTGTTCTTCTAAATCATTGACCATGTCAACCATATTGTCTTCATCCTTCATATTATCCTTCACAATAGATTGCTTTTCATTATTTAGTAAGGGTGGATTGAAATTACACTCACCATGAAAATGCCACGTTTGATAACTACTTATGATTCCATTTTGAAATAAATGTCCTCTAACAATTGTAATTGGATGCAATCTATGGTTTCCACATTGAACACAAGGACATCGAATTTTATCACCATTTGCATGATTTTTGGCAAAATCCAAGAACTCTTCCACACCGTTCACATAGTCTTTAGACAATCGAAAATCCCACATCCATTTCCTATCCATTTTGCAATTCCTAAATCAAAATAATAAATAGCAAATATTCAATTAAAATTAATTTCACAATTTGTATATATACCCACGCCTACATATATAAATTAATCATAAAAAAAAACATCACCCGGCCATCATAAAACAAGTTACACATACTCATTATAAAACGAAGAAATCATATACCCATCATCCACAATACAAACTTCACGAAATAAACAACAAAATGAACAACTATTTAATTATCAACTTCACGGAATAAATAAAAAAATCAACAACTATTTATCAATTTCAAATTAATTATACATCTCAATCAACAACTATATATTTCTCACTTTCTATAAAAAAACTTACAATTTGGGCTGAGATTAAGGAGTGTGGAGGCGAAGAGAGACGGCGCCGGCTGATTCGGAAGGTTCTGTGTTTGTATTTGGTAAAGTATGTTTCTGAAATGTGTCTGAATGCCGAGGGGTGTGAGGGGGTTTTAATGAAGCTACCATGACGGTTTTCTGAAAAAACCGTCGTGGAAGATACCACGATGATTTTTAGGAAACGGTCGTAAAATAAAGGTCGTGTAATCAATATTTTCTTGTAGTGTAGTCTCTCCTGTGGCAGTTCGGGCAGTTGTTCAGTAGGCCCAAAGTACCTTCAAAAGCTTGTCAATCCATGCTCTTTTGAGGCCCTCGAGCTTCTTCTTTAAGTTGTCCTTGATTGTCTTGTTGACTTGTTCTACCTGCCCGTTGCTCTGTGGGTAGCTCAAAGATGAGAAAACTTTCTTGATACTGGGCTGCTCGTACAGGCGGAGGAGATTAGAGGATTTGAATTGTTTTGCATTATCGGTGATGATAATATATGGGATTTCGAATTGGCAATGATATTTTTTCAAACAAAGTTGGTACATTTTGCCTCGGTCATATTGGTACAAGGCTCCACTTCAACCCACTTAGTGAGGTAATCAATAGCCACAATACAGTACTTGAATTGGGATCGAGCTTGAGGGAGGGGCCCGATCAAGTCTATGGCCCATTTTGCGAAGGGCCAGGCCGATGTTACCGAAATGAGTGGCTCGGCATGGTGTCCGGGCACCCTGGCAAATTGTTGGCAACTGACGTACTTCCAAGCAAAATCCTTGCAATCTTGTTCCATGGTCGCCCAGTAGTAGCCCTACTGGAGACACTTTTAGGCCAAGGACCGCCCCCTAGAATGGTTACCGCATGGGCCTTCATGGATCTCCTTCATTAGATATTCAGCCTCCTTGGGCCCTACCCACTTAAGGCACGGTGTGGTGTAGCCTCGTCGATATAATTTCCCACTGATCATCGAATACCAAGCTGCGCTATTGCAAATCTAACATGCTTCCTCTCTTTCGTCGGTCAATTCAGCTGTGGTCAGGTACTGGATGATTAGGTCCATCCATGTTATCTCTGACACTTCTATCATGCTCACTACACCTTTGTTTATGCTTGGCTCGGCCAACCTTTCAATGGGGACAGAAGCAAGGTCATTGTCGCCCAGGCCTGAGGCGAGCCGAGCAAGTGCATCTGCCTCTGAGTTTTCTGATCTAGGGATCTGCTTGAAAGAGTAAGACTTAAACTGCCCGACCAACATCTTGACCTAAATACGTAGCCATTGAGTCTGCCCAAGCTTGAAAAACTTTAGTGACTTGCTGGACGACTAGCATGGAATCATTGTGGATGACAATGCGATATACTCCAAGATCCTTGGCCATTCAAAGTCCGGTCAGGAGTGCCTCATACTCCGCCTCGTTGTTCAAGGCCTTAAAGTCGAACCGGAGCACATAAATTGCCTTGTAGCCATCTGGGCTTACTAACACTAGCCCGGCGCCTGAACCTTCCACGCATGAAGACCCATCAACGAAAAGCTTCCATTAAGGTTCGGGCGTGGCATGATTATTACTACAACTAGGAGCGTCTGGTACCTTTAAGGGCGCCTTCTCAGCCAGCGATGTGCTTTGCTCGGCATCAATAAATCAGGCGATGAAATCTGCGAGGGCCTGGGCTTTAATGGCTGTCCTTGGTACAAATTGAACGTCATATTGACCGAGCTCGACCGACCATTTGGCCATCCATCCTGATATTTTCGGGCTCTAAAGAACTTGCCGGAGTGGGAACTTAGTTGGGACTCTTATAGTGTGACCTTGGAAGTAGGGTCGAAGCTTCTGGGCAAAAGTGACCAATGCGAAGGCCAACTTCTCAAGTGGTGGGTACCACTCTTCGGCACCTTGGAACGCATGGCTCGTGTAATAAACTGGCTTTTGGACTCCGTCTTCTTCTCAAACAAGAACCAAACTTACTACCTTCTCAGACACGGCTAGATAGGCGGACAATGTTTCTCTTGGCAAAGGTTTTGACAGGAGTGGGGGTGTGGCTAAATACCTTTTCAGATTCTGGAAAGCTTCCTCACACCCCCCACTCTACTCAAAACTCTCCTTAAGTGCCTTAAAAAATGTGTAGCACTTGTCGATAGCCTAGGAGACAAATCTGGAGAGAGCCGCAATCATGCCGGTGAGTTTCTACACTTCCTTCACGGTCTGAGGTGAATGCATTTCTATAACGGCTTGGGCCTTAAATGGTTTCAGTTCAATCCCTCGTCGATTAACCAAAAATCTGAGGAACTTTCCCAAGCTTACCCCAAACGTGTATTTTGCCAGGTTGAGTTTCATTCCATATTCCTAAAGCATGTCGAAACTTGCTCGGAGGTCGGTCATGTGGTCCCTTGCTCGAACAGACTTAACTAAAATATTATCGACGTAGACTTCCATTGTTTTGCCGATCAACCATGCGAACATCTTGTTAACTAGGTGAGGATAGGTTGCCCCGGCATTTTTTAGCTCAAAGGGCATCACCACGTAGCAGTAAAGCCCCTAATTAGTAACAAAAGCCGTCTTCACTTGATCTTCCTCGGCCATCCTTATCTGATTATACCTGGAATAGGCGTCCATGAAGCTAAGTAGCTCGTGACTGGTTGTTGCATCCATAAGTTGGTCTATCTGAGGGAGTGAAAAGCAGTCTTTCAGACAAGCCTTGTTCAGGTCGGTGTAGTCTATACAGACTCGCCATTTCCCATTGGCTTTCTTGAAGAGAACAACATTGGCTAGCCACTCTAGATATTTGACTTCTCAGATAAACCCGGCCTTTAGAAGCTTCTAGACCTCTTCATTTATAGCTGCGTATCTTTCCAAATTAGAAGCCCTTCTTTTCTGTATCACCGGTTTGTAGTTGGGTTGGACGTTGAGCTGATAGAAGATTACGCTCGGATCAATGCCGGACATGTCCTCATGTGACCACACGAACATGTCCCGATACTCGATAGAAAGCCCCTCAAGGTTGGCCTAGATCTCCGGCCATAGCTAGGATCTGAGTTGGACAGTGAGCTCAGGATGCTTGGGATCCAAGCTGAACGACACTAGGTCCTTGATCGGGGTAGCTCTTACCTTTTCCTCGGGAAGTCGAGGGTCAAGATCGGATAGCATCTTTGGCTGTGAGTCGACAGGAAGATCTATTTTGTTAACCGTGTAGATGGCCAAGACATTCGATCACCGAGCAGACGCTGCTCTGACGGCATTGGCATAGCAAGCCTTAGAGTCTTTCTGTGATGAGTGGATCACTCCGACTCCATCTTCTGTTGGGAATTTCATCACCAGGTGATACGTAGAGACTTCATCCTTAACGGCGTTCAATGTTGGGTGGTCGATTATAATATTGTATTAGGAGGATTTGTCGACAACTAGGAAGTCGACAACGTGCGTAACCTAAGCAGCACCTTCACCAAAGGTCACTAGTAAGCTGACCTTCTCAACTGCTCGGACACATTCACCCGTGAAGCCATAAGCGGGTATGGACCAGGACCATGGTAGCATTACTGATCTTCATTTTATCAAAGGCCTATTTAAATAGGATATCAGCCGACCTGCCATTTTCAATTAGCACTCGTCGCACTATGTTGTTGGCGATGGGCAACTCGCATACGAGGGCATCGTTGTGCGGATGAATTAATTTATCTGCATCCTCCTTAGTAAACATGATTGGAGTATCCTACTGGTGGCAGATCTTATTCATATGTTTGGACATGTTGATGAACTCGCCCCGCTCAACCAGATGAGCTTTTCAGACTTAAGCGGCACCCACTCGAGGTGTCTCCGATAATAGGCCCTCCGAAGATTGTGTGGACAATATTTAGAGGTTTTGAGGTGTTCTCACAATGGCCATCTCAGCCCAACGGATCGTTTCTTCTGGAGGTAGAGCTCGGAGTTATAACTCGTTTGATAAATTCTCTCAAATGTCCTTCTCAGACAAGCCTTTTGCTAAATATATGCGTGGGTGTTCTATCCCACATCCTTATGGAACTCACAGTTTCTGGTCTAGTTGTGCTTTATCTTACTGCCTTTGAGATTGGGTGGAGGTACCAGTAAGTTTTTTCCATTCACCTGAGCGAATACTTCGTCTATGGTTGCTACCAGGGGGTGTAGCTTTGAAATTTTTCGATTGGCGTCTTTGGCTTCTTGGGTTTCTTCTCCTTCTTTGGCTTTGTGTTCTGCTCGGCATTGGGCTATTCAGGTGCTTTCTTCTATTTCTTATTTTTCTTTGTGTTGCTGGGGCCAGTTTCTTCTCTACAACTCTTCATGTATTCTGCTGCATCAGCGTACCTTTGGGCGTAGCCGAGCATCGGTGAAAACATGCTCGGCTACTCACATGCCAAAGGCCAAGTTAGTTTTTCATCTTGAAGACCCCCATAAAAATGTGCTTGAGGGTCTCGTCTTCGATGTGTTTGGCCTCAAGAGCTGCTCGGATAAACCTATTGATATAGTCTCAGATGTTGCCGTCCCCCTACTTGACGGTATACAAATACATGATTTCCTTTCTCCTCATCTTTGTTGTGGAGAAGGCTGTTGAGAAGGCATCGACGAGTTGTCGAAAAGAAGTGATGGAGGTTGGCTCAAGACGCCTAAACCATTGCTGAGCTGGGCCAGTGCGCGTCATTAAAAAGGCCTTGCACATTGCTGTGTCATTGACATTCTAAAGGAGCATGTGTCCTTGGAGCAACTCAACATGCTCGTCAGCATCTATGGTCCCAACATAGGCCTTGATTTACAGGACCTTGAATTTGGATGGCATGGGGCCTCGCATTATTATGTTTGGGAACGGCGGATCCAGGGCATCTATATCATCCAGGCCAAAATGGTTATTACGAATCTCATCAATTTGGCATTGTAATTCCCAAAACTAGCGACTGTTCGTATCCTCGGGCACTTCAACCCTATAGGGTGCCCCGCCCTTCACGTGGTCACCTGCTTCGGGTTGGCGACCTTGGTGTACTTCTCCCCGGTGCCCGAGTCGATCAAATATTGATGCTTGGGAGCCTTGCGGTGATGGAACCCGCACTCCTTATGATCCAACCCGGCCTTCCTAGACGAGCCTATTGTTGGATGAGACGCCATGAGTGGAGCCTCTAGAGCTCTCGGAATCAGCTTCGTTATGATCTACAGCATCCTGTCCTACTTGACCTCCAGCTTGGTCAGCCGGGGCTGAAGGTAGGAGGCCAGGCACTGCCTGATGTTGAGCTTGCTGCGTGAGTTGTTGCATGAGTATCCGGACTGCATTGGTGAGTTCCTAGATTGGGTCTTGAGTGACCAGATCCTATGCTTGTTCGGCCCTGGCTGTGCATCCTTGTCCCCTAGATTGAGACCTCGTAACCCAGGGCCAGTCCTTAGGCCTACTAAGGTTCTGTCGGGCGGCATTATCTCAGGCATTCTCTCATGTCACCATCTCAGTATTTGGACTATCTGTGGCTGGTGTTTGAGTGAAAGGCACAGGACCCTCCTTTTAGCGCCAAAATGTTGATGCTTACCAAGTTTTGATGTCGGATCAACACCACGTGCGGTGGTACACGGTATTCAACTCTTCCCTGTTCATCTCTGCCTGATCTGGTCAACCTACAACAAGAGGAGGGACGCTTCGGAAGCAAGAAATGGTCAATCAACAGAAAAGGGGCTCTCTGATGCTCAAGGCAGGGGTTGCTCGGCAAAGGTCGGGAACCAGTTAGGTTGGAAGGAGCTTACTTACTAGAATGCAATAAATGCGTCCTATTTATAGGCTGCCACTTTGACTGAGTGTTAGGTAGGTTTTCCCACAACCTAAGTGTCACATCATGGCATGTCAGGTAGTAAGCGACAAGTGTCCTATCCCTCCACTGATGGATTGGCTCCCATCCAACGGTGAGTTGTTTGGCATTTATTAGCCAGTGATGGTAAGTAGCAGTCCACTTTGGAGTGAAAATAGTCCAACCCGAGCCGGTACTCAATTCGAAGAGGCAGCTTGATGAGGTGTGGCCCCGGGCGGCCCTAAGGAGCACCTTAAACATGACGTCTAGTGTCATCGGGATCAGTCATAAGCTCCACATGCCTTTGTTGAGCTGTTTGGCTGACCACCTGAGTTTGGCTCATCGACAGTAGCGCCGAGCTCACCCTCAACACTGTCCATTAAGAAAAGTAATGTATTGTTAATATTTTAGGGCGTGTTTGGCACGTGGGTGACAAACATCTTTAGTGATAAACATTGCTTGGATAACTAATCTGCTAACAAAAAATAGTTCATTATTTGTAGGAAAACTAATCTTACACAAAACAATGGGATTACTAATCATGTGGCCGTATTAGAATCTTTTTCTAACCCCCTATTTGGCAGTGGTTTTAACCACTCAGTTCCCACCATAAACTCAGTTATGAACAATGTAAAGCTCTCACATGCTACAGTAACAATAAAAAAAACTACTACAGTATAAAGCTCTCACATGCTATAGTAAAAGTGGTTCTAACCACTGGTTCCCACCACTCTTCCAAACACCCTATAAGTTTCTATTTTTCCAACCCACCCATGAAAAGAAAGTCTACCACAATCCACCATAGTGAACTTAACATCCGAAGCTCACCGATGACGAAGCCTTTCTAGTATTCGTCATAATTCTCCACCCCTTTAATTGGAGTCGCAGATAGAACTACACAGCCCTACCCATCTTAATTACCATCATGCCCACCGCTGACACCAATTGCTTAAGGTCGCCATCATGCCCTTCATTTAACCTAATCTTTGATGCACAAAATCGTTACCCCAAGCCAACCTAGAGCGTAGGAGATCCCCATCAAGCCACCCTTTTGCTCGCCTATCTGCTCCATGCTCCACTCGCTTAACCTCGCGTCACCTCACCCATCATTGTTCTATCATCCTCATCTGTACTGCCCTCCCTAGTTCCATCATTGTAGCCAAAGAGGGCTTAGGCCGTAGTTGTTCATGCATAGAGAAAGATGAGAAAGTAATTCAAAAAATGTTGATGGCTTTTTCTTTTAAGTTAATTTTTTTAATTTTTCAATTGTTGTTAGTATTAAATTTTTTTCTTAATTTAAGGATAAATTACTCTGGTAGTCTCTAACCTTTCACGAAAGTAAACATTTGGTCCCCAACCTTTTTTTATTTAATAATTTCCAACATTTCATTTTAGTTGCTGAGGAACCAATTTAACAAAAAATCGTTAAAATGCCACTCATGTGATATGCACATGACCACTTTAGTAAGGATATTTTAGTAAAAATACCCAATATTTGTGAAAGAAACTTAAATGAAAATATAAGAGAATAAAAAAGATAAATAAACAATAAATTAGCAAATAATAAAAAAACATTTCTTTCCAACAAATAATAAAATCAACAAATAATAATAAAAAAAGAAAAATGTTTCCTAGACCATCGCCCCCTCTTCCTTTTCTTTGTCGTTTACCCTCCCCCACCCAATCGTAACCCTCTCTCCTCCCACCTTTATCAGCTGTGGCTGTTGGCGATCGGTGATCATCGGCGGTGCCAACTGGCACGATCTGGGGAATTTTAAGCGTTTAGTGCCTTCTCTGATCTAAACCTAAACCAAAATAAAAGCTTGTAAAGGTGGGAAGAGTTAGGATTGGAGCGATCTTTGTTGGAGAGGAAGGTCGAGGGCCATTGGGAAAGGGGAAAGTTGGAAGGTTGAGGGCCAATTACTCTCGAAGTTCCCTAATTATCCTTTAAAAAAAATTTCTCTAATTTTTTTTTCTTTTGCCGAGTTATTTCTCGAGAAAATTTATGCTGATGATTTGAATTTAATCGTGGCTTAAATCTTAGCTATGTTTTGAAAATGGGAAGTGCTAAATGATTTGTTTTATTTTTTTGAAGGTTGCAAAGGAGTTAGGGTTAGGGTTTTCAAAAGCAGTTTTTGAGTGTTATGACTAGGGAAGAGGAGAACTTAGGATGGTTATGGGAGAGAATAGTAGGCTGGGTGAAGGATGATTGATGGGTCTTGACTAACTAACACGATTAGAATTGGGGGCTCACGATAGCTTCGGCAATGACTGGTAGCATCTTGATCAAGCTTGCTCTTGATGGAACTCAGGGTTGGGACTATCGACAAGGTTGTGAGGTGAAAGGGTCATGATTGGGTGGGGGAGGGTGAACGACAGAGGAAAGGAAGAAGGGTGGTTATCGGAGTTAGTTTAAACTTTATTTCTACGCTTAACTGTTTTCCCTTTTGGTGTCTTTTTTCTGTGGCTAAGGAAAGTGAAAAAAATGGTAGTGGCAGGTTGATGGAGGAAAATGTTTGGTAACAGTGACAGATTTTCTTCTTATCTAGCAGCGAGTTCCTAAATGAAGGGGGTGTAGCCCCTTTTATAGTGAATAAAAATTCACTATTTTTATTTTTTAATAATATTTTATATTTTATTTATAATTTAATTATTTTTATTTGTTTTATTCGGACAATTTTAATACAAGTTGTGATTTTTTAAAAAAATTTTTCCTTTCTTTTTCTACTTATTTCAACGATCTTGAGTATGCGAATCTTTAGACAAAATATCCTATAGCACGGTGACGAAACGTATGAGAAATGGAGCGATTTAGGCCTTCAATTGCGAGATCGAATAGCTATAGGGTGTGAAAGAAAATGAAATCAGGTGGGCCAATTGGGGCCAAATATTTGACCATTAGGTTAGTCTTCATAAGCTAATATGATAGATGAGAAACTAGCTTCATGTGAGCATGGCCGCAGCGGATTGGATAGCATCCAAGATTCCTCTAAGTGCACGAGCCTCACTATGTCTTGCGGCTGAACGTGATGCTGAAACACGTCCCAAATCTGACGGCTCTGGCTTGTTTGGAGGCTAATCCGATAGACAGAAGCACGCCACGTGTTCTCTTTTTCCAAATTCGAATTTTCTTTTATTTTTGAAGCATTTGTTGTTCGATTTTGCCTGTTGTAGTGTCATTTTGCTCTGTTTTTGTTAGATTTCAAATCTAGAGATAAAATTAAAACAAAATTAATTATTTTACAAACATAATATTTTCAATAATTTTAAAAATATTTATTTTACATTAAAACACACAAAAATAATTACAAACTTTTAAAATTTCGAGCTCTTTTAGTTTGACACAGATATTTTCTATAATATTTTTAGAAATTACTAAAAATATTATAGAAAATATTTTCAAATTTAAAACTTACTATAATACATATTAAGACTCAAAATAAAATTACCACTCATTATTTTTATGGTTTTAATTAATTTCAAACTAAACTAACATTTTAAATACAAAAATGATTCTAAAAATTACCGAAAATATTATTAAACATAAGAACATAATAAAAACTCATATTTAGATATATTTTTACACTAAGACACTAAAATAATATTTGACACATAATTATTATTAATTAAAGAGTTTAACAAGAAATCAAAGCATAATTTAATGATTTAAGTCTTGTAAAATGTATACTTTTATAGTCTCATCATACCTTCAAACCAACTTATTACTAGTCCCTAGCAATTAAAGCGATAGAATTTTGAAATGATTTACTAGATATTCACATAATGCATACCATTTAACTCTAATTTGACTCACATAACTAGATAAACTAACAAAATGAAACTTCTATTTAAACAGTTTATTTGCTATTTAACAGAATGTATGCAAGCCAGACTTAGTGTGTAAAGTAATAATGAATAATTATAAAGTTTCATTAAAATCTAGGAGTAAAATTGTTTTGATGTTTTGCTTCAAATCACTCCTACATGCAACAACACTTCAAATTTATTAATTAGAACAATTAAGAACAGAAATATAAACAGAAATAAACTTTACAACAATTATGGATAGTGCAATGATTAGTTCACTTAAGCTTTCTTCATAACCCATTTAGCAAGCTTTACGTCAGCAATCTCCAAGCCAATTGGTCTAAGGTACTAGGTGTTGCAACACACCTTAAACTTACTTACTTGGGTTAAAGAGACTGCGAAACCAAACTTATTCAACTTTTATTCTTTAATTTATGGCTTTACACTCTTTATTTATTTACACTTTCTTTTTATTTCTTTTCTTCTTTTTTTTAAAACTAATTTATCATTTAATTTATTAAATTAATTAATTAATTAGTTAAGTGATTAATTTTGAAAATATTATTGCCATCAATTGTCCATCTTCACAAAATTACAAAACTTAAATATTTAGCTTTGACTTACTACAACAATTACGCATTAGTGTGTGTGAAAAGAATGACTTACCAATAAACACATAAACATGTTACATAAAAATTATGTTTTGAGAGTCTATAAAGTTAGACAATTCAAAAAATAGAAAAAATGATATCACATTAATATGAAATTCAAAGATCAAAACAAAATAATAACATATTAATTACTAAGAAACTAATGTTTACATATTTACAAAATATTTTTTTTACATTTTTTAATGACTTGCTAACAAAACCTAATAAAATAACACAAAACATGAAAAATTTGAAGCAAAAATAAAAAAAGTTTAGCAAAATTCAAAAATTTTGGTGCAATTTGGCACAACATTGATGCACAACCCTCTTTCCCAACATAAAATTTATATTGTCCCCAATATACAAAAAGATAGTGAAAGTAAATATATATATATATATATATATATTACCTGAATTAGCATAACTGTAGAGATGATCTGTAACAAACTTAACAAACTAAACTAAACAAACTAAAGTAAACACATAATAATGTATTACATACTGGTCTTTTGAAGTCAAATTCCCAAGACTTTATTTTTTTTGTTTCAAAATTAAAATCACTTTTCTACTCAAATTCTTCAAAATGTGTTTCAAGAGGCTGCAAATACAAAGTACCTACTAATTACAATTGATTATATCCTCCTTAATCTCAGCCATTTAAAATGATTTTTTTTAAATTTCAACTTTTGGAGTTCTTTTGATGAAAATTTAAGGCATACATAGTTTAAGAAAATAGAACACAAAAATAAATTTACACAAGTGAAAGTGAAAGAAAAAATACTTGGGGTTGGTAAATCAGAGCCATGAGAATGACCTCTTCAAACTTAGTTATTCATTAAATGTAGCTTTTCAACCTTTGGCCATTTACTCTAAGTATTCTTCTATAGGATGGATCTTCTATTTCAACAACATCATTTGGGAAAACCTATTTCATAATATATGGACCAGTCTATCATAATTTCAATTTGCTAGGATAAAGGTGGAGGCAGGATTCATAAAGATGAACCTATTGAGTTGGCTGAAAGTTCTTCTTCAGAATTTGCTTGTCATGAAATGCTTCCATCTTTACATTGTAGATCAGTGAATTGTCATACGCAACATTCCTCAATTCTTCAAGTTTAGAGCGTTGGAGTTTCTATTCAATACTTGCAGCACTAAGATAAAAGTTGAGAGCTTTAATAGCTCAATAAGCTTTATGTTCAAGTTCTTATTGGCAAATGAAAGGATTTTCCAAAGATGAGCCTATAGGGAGACATTCCTAAGGTAGCTTTGTAAGTTGTTCGGTATGCCCAAAGTATGTCTTAAAGATGTAAAGACCAATCTTAACGATCTGGGTTCACCATTTTTTCCAAGATTTGTTCTATTTCCCTATTTGCTACCTCAGCTTGACCATTTGTCTATGGATAATAAGCAGTGAAAACTTTATGAATCACACTGTACTTTCCATTAAAGCTTTTAGAAAGTTTACAAAAATGTGTGCTTTGATCACTGATTATAGCACGTGGCACAACATGCCTTAATAACACACTTTCTTTCAAAAACTTTATAATAGTGGCAATATCATTGGAACGGTGTGCTATGGCTTCAACCTATTTTGAAATGTACTCCACAACAAGGAGAATGTAAAGGTATCTAGAAGAAGGTGGAAAAGGTCTCATAAAGTCTATTCCCCAACAATCGAATATTTCTATTCTGATAATTAGGTTTAGAGGCATCATATGGTGATGGGACAAAGTACCTAACTTTTGACAATTTTTACAAGAATGATAATAGTGATAAGTGTCTTTGAAAAAAGTAGGCTAATAAAGACCATACTGTGGAATCATTACAGTAGTTTTTTTTTGCTGAAAATGACCACCACATGCATCACTATGGTAGAGTTTAAAGACACTAAACGCTTCATCTTTAGGAATACAATGCCTCATGATTTGATCATGATAGTATTTGAAAATGCAAGGGTCATCCAATAAAAGTTACACACTTCAACCAAAAACCTTCTTTTATCTTACAAATTCCAAGTACTTGGAATTTCTTTAGTTGCCAATTAATTAAGAATGTGTGCATACCAAGGTAACTTGGTGACAGTGAACAGATGTTTGTCAGAAAATTCATGATGAATTGGTGGGCCATCGACAGAATTATTGAATTCCAAACAAGATAAATAGTCAGCTACCATATTATCAACTCCTTTCTTGTCTTTAATGGTCAAATCAAACTCTTGCAAAAGAAGGGTCCATCTGATAAGTTAGGCCTTAGCATGCTTTTTAGAAAGAAATACTCAAAAGGCTAAATGATTTGTGAAGACAGTGATTGGTGAATCGATCAGATATGAACAAAACTTATCAAGAGCAAATACTACAGCGAGTAACTCTTTCTCAGTAGTTGAGTAATTCATTTAAGCGCTGTTCAAAGTTCTATTTGCACAGTACACTACAAAGGGTTTTCCTTCCCTTTGTTGACCCAAAATAGCTCCTACAGCATAATTGCTTGCATCACACATGATTTTAATTAGTAAACTCCAATCAGGGGATTGCATGATAGGTGTAGAGGTCAACTTAGATATCAGAATTTGGAAAGATTCTTCACACTCTTTGGTCCATTCAAATATTGCATCTTTCACCAAGAGGTTACACAATCATCTTGATATGGCTGAAGAATTTTGAATAAACCTTCAACAAAATCTAACATGTCCAAGAAAAGATCGAACATCTCTAATAATCTTAAGAGTGACCATTTCGAAATAAGTTCAATCTTAGCTGGATCAACTTCAATTCATCTTTCAAAGATAATATGTCCAGGAACTATACCAGATGAAACCATAAAATGAGTTTTTTTTCACTTTAACACGAGGCCTTTCTCTTTACATCTTTTCAGAATAGCTTTCAAGTTGAACAAGCATGTCAAATCACCCATCAAAACTTCCAAATCTTCTCAACCATGTCACTGAAAATGCTCATCATGTGTCTTTGAAATGCAACAAAAGTGCTACAAAGTCTAAATGGCATACACCAAAAAGCACAAGTATCGAAAGGACATGTAAACATGGTCTTTTCTTGATCTTCTAATGCTATATCTATATGATAATATCCTGAATATCTATAGAGAAAGCAATAAAAAGGAGGACTAACTACACATTATAAGAGTTGATCAATGAATAGGAGTAGAAAATAGTCTTTATAAGTGACCGCATTAAAATTCTGATAGTCAATACACATACGCCATTCAATGACAACTCTTGTAGGAACAAGATCTCCTTTCTCATTTTCAATCACAGTTATACCTGAATTCTTATAATTTAAGTTGGACTGACCTATGTAGTGTCTACAATAGGGTAAAAGATACTCGTATTTAATAGTTTCAAAACATCATTTTTCACAACTTTTCTCATTGTTGGGTTCAGCCTTCTTTGAGGATCTCTCCTTGGATTAGCACCTTCTTCCAATTGAATATGATGAGAGCAAATCAAGGGACTGATATCCTTGATATCATCTATCATCCAACTTAATGCAATTTTGTGATCATGCAACATGTTAATTAACTGTTGCTCTTGTGATTAATTGAGTTTGAATGAGATAATAATGGGAAAAGAATCATCAGCTCCTAGGAATACATGTTTAAGTTGGGCTAACTTAACTTTTAGGATTTCTTCAGTGGATGGTTTTGGCTTTTCTCCTTCCATCTTTAACTTTTCAAAATGTGGTTGCCAAAACTTTGTTCTTTTTTCAAGTGAATGTTTGGGAATATCATAAATGGGATCGGGATTTTCAAGATTAGAACTTTGGAAGATTTCTTCAAGCTCATTGATTCGTATTAGAAATTCTTTTTGAACAGATTTGTTAAGGATTTTAGTGTAAAAACACTCATCATTGCTTTAAAATTGGTTCCCAAGATGGAAAATATTCACTTTAGGATGATAGGAATTTTTTATTCCATATTCACCTTACATTAAGTAATCCATAGGGTAATAGAACTTATCAACTTGCTACAAAATGTTTTCTACTATCCGGCATGGTTCCTTAATGGATCAGTTTGCCAATTGCAAGACTGCAGAGTCTTAGTTGTGAATAAATCAAATAAGGCATGAGATTGACATTCTCTCCAAAGTCTAACAAGGCTTGAGTGATTTCATAGGTTCCTATGTGGCAAGTGATTGTGGGATGTCCAAAATCTTTATATTTGATCGGTGCTCTTAGC
The DNA here is from genome assembly GCA_946598075.1 of Artocarpus hirsutus. NCBI lineage: Eukaryota > Viridiplantae > Streptophyta > Magnoliopsida > Rosales > Moraceae > Artocarpus > Artocarpus hirsutus. Next base: position 84,930 of record CAMOHE010040537.1, on the reverse strand, counting down.
TTAAGAACTGCACTTAATTGCTCAGTCAAAAATGCAGTTGTTATGACATTATACTTCCTTTTTACAATGCACAAGTCTTTCATAACTTTGGCATAAGACGACACTAGTTTGATTATTTGCAACAGGGAAAGGTCAATCCAAACTTGCTTCAAATGTTCCAAAATTTGTTCATAATTTTTCGATACTTTCTTAGTGGAATAAAGAGCTGTTGGACTAGGTGCCCCAATGAGTAAAATGTTATAATATGTTTTTCGAGACATTTTATAAATAAAGAGTTTATTTATTATTCATATACCAAATGTTGTCCTCTTTATGTTCATTTCTGTTGAATGTATGATAAGCAAACAAAAATCTAAAACTGTCGATCTAAAACTTTACGAATTGTGCATTTGACGAATAGATTATGTAGAAGACATGAATCTTAAAGGAGATGGTTTAAATAAAAAGATCCATAATCAAGAAAATAAAGTTGGGTGCTTTATTCATGCTAAGATTGTTATGTTGCCTCCATCCCTAACGGGAGATGGCTTATCTTGGTCATCGGATTAGGACTTCATGAGTAGAAACATTGGTGCATTATCATAGGTGACAATGTGTTAGATCGATACAAAAGTTGAATTGATTTAGTTAATAATTTCGTTTATTCAAATCAATTCACTTTAGACAATCATATGTGTTGTATCTTAGTCTTAAAATGACTAATGGGCCTGTATTCTTGACTTATATCTTTTGATGTCTCAAAATGTGACATCTTGATTTAATGATGGTACGTATATTGGTACGTTGCAGATATGCCTCTTAATTCACGTAGACTCGTTATTTACAGATATAGAATCTATAGCTCTTTTTGTAAAGGTAATGATATTCTCTTATATGCATTATTCTGTAATTGGAAGACTAGAGCGCTCAACCGTTTGGATATATAGCTGTAACCGAATCGTATACTATCTATTGATAGTAAATATTCCAATGGTATGATAATGGAACGTAAGATAAAAATAATTAGGAAGGCAAAACAGAATTTATCCTTAAGCCGATTATGAATATCTTATGGGATATGACACATTATGATATGTCATAGACATTTAGCTTGTTGGAGCTTTGTAATTTTATATATTGTGAGAGAACAGCTCTAAGTTTTTAGTGAAGTAACGTTAAAATTGATAATTATAAAATATGTATTTAGGATATTGTATTTTATAATTATAGGAGCTCGAACTATATGTGTCTATCGGGTCCTCTTTGCTAGCTCGTAATAAATCCTGTAACGATACGGCGTATTTTTCCTACATATTGTTGGCTTACGTTAAATCATTAGATTGGTTAAAATTTGAGTTGATTGGATTTAATAATTCATGTTAGTTTATCGGTTGAATTAATTTTATAAATTAATTCAAGATAAACATATTGAATTATTTGGATAATTTTTTATTTGTATGGATTTATCTGTGTATGATTATTTTAATCAGATAACTTTTCTATTGGGTTATTTGAATTAAAATTGAGGGTCTATAAAGGATATCCGGGTCAAGTAAGATAGGATTTATCGAATTGGTTGAGATTAGATCTATCAGATCAGCTTAAGGAGTTCAAATTCGATTTGAACTCCAGTATCGTGAACACGCGGTCGACCATGATACACTAGGTGCGGCTGATCGCGGTAGTTAGAGTCAAATTATGCTTTACGCGTTTTTACTCTAAAACTGATCCAAACTTGAATTTTGAGGCCTAATCTTATTGTCCAACTACTATAAATAGGGAGTGAGTTTTCTTTGTTATTTATATCACTTGAGAAGCAAAAAGTGAGTACTTTAGTGTGAGAAACTCTAAAACTCCTAAAGAGTTACTATTCAACATCAAGGACCTTAGTTCTTGGTTTTCTCTTGTGGTTGGAAGGAGTCACCGAAGGAAAAAGCTATACAATATGTGACCACCCGCACTCTGATCGTGGATAGATAATAGTAAAGAAGACTAGTTAGTTAAGACTCCTATGGAAGGTTCTTCTATACACAAATTTGAGCCCACTTCGGTATACAAAAGAGGTTAGTAAGATTTGTCATTAATTTATATATTTAACAAGTCAAACTTGTGTTTTGGAAAATACTTTAATTTAAAAATTTAAAATTCCAATGCATTCTTGTTTTCCAACAAGAGCTTGGGGAAAAGAGCTTTTATTGGAAGCTTATTCACTTCTTCTTCTTATCTTTGTGGAACGACTTATTCACTACTCACTCCATTGTGTATGAATTTTCCAATGATTTACCACTGTGGGTGGCAATATGACTAACCTCTTCATTATTCTTCTCTTCACTATTAGAGAATTTTTTTTCATGTTTTGTACTTCTGGATTGACCTGAGTTTCAGATGAATATTTTTACATTCTTGAGTGGCCAAAGTTTTAGTAATCTCAAGATTTAACTTTTAAATTCCTTACTGTCTTCTGCTAGTTGTATGAAAACAACTTCAAACTTCTGATTTTACTTGCTATGTGCTTCAATGAATGCTTGCAATGTTTCCTCAAGAGATTTACTTGATGGGTGTGAATCATGCTAGGGAGCAGTGTATTCCCTTGGATGCATTTCTTGTTGAATTTCCCATGGATTTTCAAATGAACATGCTTGATTTGAATTCCTCCTGTCGAAATTTGAATTGTTTCTTCTATTAGGATTGGGAGTTTCAAGATAAGGAATATAAAGTTTAGGATATGTCTATAAGCAATTACATTGTTCCTCCTATTCTCCTATCATTTCCTGATAAATATCCCGTGGTTGTTTAACCTTTCTATTCATAAAATGTGTTCCTTGCAATTCAGCTCTTGTGACAGCCTGACTTCTTTTCTTATTCTTTGCTTTGAAGATTTCTAACTCTCTTGTAAGATTTTCAACTTGAACCCTCAGCTTATAGTTATCTTATTCCCTCAATTGATGAATTCTAGTTGATTGAAGACTTATTAATACTATGAGAAATATCTAAATCAGCCCATAAGTAAACTTTCTTAGCAAATTCATCAAAAAATTCCTTGGCCTCCTCAAGATCCTTGTGTAAGATTCTTCCATTGCATATTACTTCTAGATAACAATCAAGACTTGTGAGTTTTTTATAGAAAAAGCTAACAAGACTCCAATCCTCGTAACCATGATGAGGATATTGACTCAATAAATCCTTAAACCTTTCCCAAGCTTCATAAAAATTTATGTTCTAGAAAAAAGTCATAATTTGTTCCTTGAGATTGTTAGTCTTTTGATATGGGTAGTATTTATTGAAGAAAACAGACATCATGTCATCCCATAAATTGATGGATCGAGGTCTGCAGATGATTTTGGGTTGTTTTACTAAATTTTTGTTTTAGTTTGTATTATTTTCTATGTATCAATTATATGAAGGGTAGTTTAGTAATTTTAATTAAAAATGATATCAAACAATTTTTAACAGTTTGAGCATTAAATTGGTCTCTCAATAACTAAAATGAAAGGTTAGGGGCTATTAAATAAAAAAGGCTGAGGACCAAAATCACACTTTTGTAAAAGGTTGGGGATTAATGTAGCAATTTACCCTAGTTTAAATTAAGTTTCATTTTTTTCCTTAATGTGTCACTTTTTAATAAAGGATTATCATTTAACAAAATTTTAATTATTAATATTATTTATTTTTTTTTCAAACTTTTAATCTGAGCGTCACCATAGGATTTTGCTTAATCCTATTTAATCTAATCTAATCCAATCCTAATATTATAATCCTGTCTAGACCAGCGTGCCAAACGAGTCACAAAATACACATTAATATTTTGCTTTTAGAAAATATTAAACAGATAATTCATGGTTTTCACAAATATAAAAAAGGATATCCTAAACTTCTGTTTTGTAACATGAAATTTTCAACTCATACTTTTATTGATAAAAACCTAGAATCAATTTAGAAACACTATAAATAAAAGAAAATAAAAGTATCAACATGTAAAGGAAAAATACTCATAACACTAGTGTGTTTTGCCTAAATACTATTTTTATCCTTCTTATTATTAAAATGCTCAAAACACACCCTGTGTTTTGTTTAAATACCAATTTTGCCTCTCTAATTATTAATATGCCCAAATCACCTTTGTGTTTTTAAAATCATACTCAAAATACCTCTCAAGCAATTAATATTTTAAAAATTCTAAAATTATCCTTTTCAATATATATTAAATTGAAATGTTCTTTTGTGTATGTGTGTTTTTGTTTCTAACAAGTTTTTTCATTTTTTATTAAACTTCTTAAAAAACTAAAATTATTATTCCTAATCTTTACTAAATATAATTTAAAACATTATTAAACTAAAATACTAAATAAAATCAATTTTTAAAATTTTAAAAATCTCAAAATAATTAAAGTATTTGCTTAATTAAAATATTTATTTGAACATTTTGAATTATTTTTTCTTTAATTTTTAAGTCAAGTTAGATTGATTTAAAATATCATTTAATTTATTTATTAAGAAGGATAATTTTATAATTTTTTAAAAATTAATTGCTTTAGAGATATTTTGAGTATAATTATAAAAACATGAGATGTTTTAGGTATTTAATAATAATATGGGTAAAAGTGGTGTTCTAGTAAATCATAAGGGATTTTGGGCATTTTAAAAATAAAATGAGGAAGGTGATATTTAGAGTGTTTTTGGATGCTTTCTCATCTCATGTGTAAATAAAAAATAAATATATCCAAAAACGTACAACAAACATCTCCCCGCAAAAGTTCAAGTACATTTTGAAGGAAAAAAAAAAAAAAAAAACCCTAGAGCTCGTCACTGACCCTCCGTACCCCGTTCTGCATCCCAGCCCTCGACCCTCCGCCGGTGCGATCCCCCGAGTTCCGGAGTCCGTTCCCCTAGTATTTCTGCCGTTGCGAGCAACGCAACCAAAACCTCCTCCCGAGCCGATTTTAAGCCATCCGTAAGCCAAGCTCCTCCTCTATGGTTAGTTTTCGCGTTGTATTATTTCTTTCTTTTAGTAATTTCTGTTTGTAATTTTAGTTTGAAGTTGGGATTTGTGGTGGAAAGACCAAGTCTTGTCTTTGAGGAGGAGATGTGAGCGTTTCTGTTGTAATCGTGATTTCCTTTTGCTTCTGTGACGGGACAGGTTTTCGAAATTTTACAAATTTCAAACTGGGTTGCTTAGGAATGTGAAATAAAATATTATTTCGTGATTCTTGGTTGATTAGCTATGGTTGCATGAAGATATTTTTAATTTTTTATTTTATTTCCTGATGATGACTTGTAGAGCATGTGTACGTCTGCTGGGCATGCAACGTTGTTAATTCAAATTTTTTTTTAGTAGGTATTATTAGGACAAAAGTGAGTCGTGGGCATTCGAGAATCTTTGCTGGTGAATGTTTCATGATCGATTATGAATGATTGTTGCGATGGACTTGAATGCCTCTCCGGTACCTGAAGAAGATGAAGAGACATTTGATAGGCATGTAGAAGAGTACAGTGCACCCGAACCTGAAGAACGTGTAGAGTCTGCAGTCGATATTGCACGTCGGGTATATCTTTTCTCGTTTCTTGTTTGGTTTTGCATGCCTCCAGGTGATGTTAATTGGAGGAATGAATTTTCTTTGCTATTGTTGTTGTGTGCTTGTAGTATCAATCTGAATCGTGCTAGTTTCTGTGGTAGTTTTGTACTCTGGCCTTTTCTCATATTGACTTAGTGAGTTGCTTTGTTCAAGAGTGTCCATGTGATTCACAAAACTTGCATTTTAGCAATCTGGAGTGATGTTACATATTTAAGTACTAAGAAGGTTTTAGAAAGTACACCAAGGAGACTTGACTCCATTGAGACCAAATACTATAATCGTGGGAAAAAAAAGAGAAAAGAATTACTATCGATCTTAATAGTAAGGATGTGTCTTAAAATTTATGGTCAATATCTGTAAGATATAACTGTGTGATGGAACCTTGATCGGTTTCTATCTCCCTTTCTTGTCAAACAGAGACAGCTTGCTAGAACCCCTACTGATTCTGTCTGAATTCTATGTAATCACATATTTAAGAGCAACATGTCTTGGAATTCTGTAGTTCTGCCTTGAGAACTGATTTTAAAAAACTTTCTTTTCATTTGTCGGTTTGCATATGCTTCATATGTGCATGTATGCTTCTTCTCTTAGGAGCGTGAAGAAAGACGTATGCGACTAAAAAGAGACCGCACAGATGACAGGCCAGTGCAAATGTCTCAACCACCTTACTATGATCAGTTTCAATCAAAATCACTCAAAACTTACGATAAAAGCAGGCTGCCACCTGGTAAGTTTTTGTTTGCCTCTTTATTTATTTATTTGTGCACGAGGACAGTGGCTAAGTGCCAATTGCCAAATTCTCTCCCTTTTTTTAATTTTTTGGCCCCATTTGGTTTTGTTTTAAGAATTTTTGGAAACGTTTTTGCACGCTTTTTGAGGCAAAAATTTTAAAAACACTCTCAGCATAATTCTCAAAAAATTCTCATTTTTCAAAACAAAACCATCTTCACCTATTTTGAAAACACTACCAAACGGGCCCTTATCTTATCATTTGATTTTTTTTTTTGAAGTTGCATTATAGTGTCTTTTCACTATATTTGAGCAATTCATGATGTACTGAATCTTATTTCGTTTTACCTAGCATCACAATAGTTTAGCATGGTGGATCGTTTAACAAGTTTAGTGCATTTTTCTATTGAATACTTATGTAGTTGTATTAGGCAAATCGGAAGGAATTCTTGGTAACTTTGTGTGCGTTTTATAGTTTTGCATCGAGAACTTAATGACAATTAGTATGTAGTTAGCTGGTTAAAGTTTTGATTTGATCATAGGAAGGTTAAGATATTTATGTTTCTCAGTCATAATAGCGGATTGTATATCTTCCTACACATTGTTATAGTTATGGGGTTGATATCCTGTAATTATGTTAATTAACGATGTCATTCTCTTTTTGCTCCTTTTTTGTCATTCTTAAGCGTGTCTTGGTGGTTCTTCATATTGGTTTTGTAATGCAGGTTGGTTGGATTGCCCTCCAGCTGGTAACGAAATATTTTGCATGATACCTTCTAAGGTTCCACTTGGTGAATCTTATCATGATTTTATTGTTCCTGGTAAAAGATACTCGTTCAAACAAGTAATTCATCAACAGAGGGTTTTAGGAAGAAAAGTAAGTACTTTGCACTAGAAAAGGAGTTCTTTTCCCATTACGGAAATATTACTAAGATGTTTTTCTTTTCTGCTATTTGAATGATTATTTATTATTTAATAATGTTCAAATTTCAGCTTGGTTTAGTGATTGATTTGACAAATACTTCTCGTTACTATCAAACAATGGATCTGAAGAAAGAGGGTATCAAACATGTTAAGGTCAGTAGTTTGATCCCAAATATGCATACAGTTTTGTTTTCATGCGTGTTTCCTGAATGAAACCTTTTTCCCCCTTTGTGCCTGTAATCTAGATCCAATGCAAGGGGCGGGGCTCTGTGCCTGACAATCCATCTGTCAACCAGTTTGTCTATGAGGTTTGTTTTCTCGTCGACTTGTCTCTATCCATTCTATACACATATATGATATATGTTGTAATCTTTATCTTTTCTTTACTATGTGCTTGTCTCTGTTTTATCTTATATTGTAGTATGCGTGGATTGTTTCTCTATCCGTTCCCTTTCCTTGTTTTTTTTTTTAATGTATTATTTTTCACTGATTAAAGGTAATAACTACTAATGTTTTTGAATTGCAAATTTTGGAAACCTTCGACATAGTGGTGTTTTGGCTATGTATACAACCAGTCATTGCTGTTTCTTCTCCAGGTTTCACAATTCCTCTTGCGTCAGAAACACTCAAAGAAGTACATACTTGTTCATTGCACACATGGGCACAATCGGACAGGATATATGATTATCCATTACCTGATGCGTTCACAGCTACCAATGTCTGTCTCTCAGGTCAGTTTTGTACTTAGTTTTGTGTTTATTTTGTTTTCTGCTTTAACAACCTGTTTATTGTGTCCTTGTTTCTTCTCTGATCAAACAGGCAATTACTATTTTTGCTGAAGCCCGCCCTCCAGGCATCTACAAACCTGATTATATTGATGCATTATACACATTTTATCATGAAAGAAAGCCCGAAAAGATCATTTGCCCACCAACGCCAGAATGGAAGAGATCTTCTGAATTTGATCTCAATGGAGAAGCAGCACCAGATGATGATGATGATGGAGGTTCAGCTGCTCCGGTGCATGTATGCTTTTTCTTTACTATAACTTACACTTAACAGAGGCTTTTGATGTATATGGAGGACATAGGATTTTAGAAGAAAGTGAATCATTTAAGCAGGAAATTATATTTTTTCTGGAAACAAAATTGATTATGGTCGCATTAGAATGTCTAATAGAATAATAGGAGAATTGTATTTTATAACATGGTTTGACTGTACTTTATAGTTTCCACATCTATTAGGTTGTCACTAACATGCAACAAGACAAAATTTGATTACCTTCAAGTGGATTTCTTTTTAAATTTTAGCTGAATAGCATAACACTTATTCGTTATCTTGTTTGTTTTGTATTTATCGTTATTCATCAACAGAAATATTCTCTAAACTAGCCAGTTTTTATCTCCTCTTTTTTTTTTTTTGGTTACCCTTTTAAAGCAAATACAACCTTTCTGTGCTATATGAATTGAAATTGAAATTTGCTGTGTATGGATCGCTATTTTTTTTTGTTGAGAGAGAGAATCTTTTTGTACTGTCTTCATTTATTGGTGAGGCAACTTTGTTGTTCAATTTGGTTATTGTTTTCTACTTGTTCCTTTTGTTCTTGTTTATGCAGTGCTCCTTATTTTAGATCTGACATGAATGTTCCATTCACCTTTCCATGCTTTTGTAGGAGAGTCAGGAGTTAGATGTAGTGATGACAAATGATGATGTATTGGGAGATGAGATACCTTGGGACCAGCAAGATGCACTGCGGCACTTCTGCTATCAATCTCTTAAGTTGGGTGGTGGGGTAGGGACTTCATTCTATTATTAGGTTTTATTGTTACTGGCCCTCTATATTCTTGAATATATTCGAAAAATTCGTAATATTCAACGTATGTTTATCAAACAACTTTACAAGTTTAATTTTCAACTTATTTTTGCTTGTATATTTCTGAGCAGGCCATATAGATGCATAGATGTGACAAACGTGCATTATGTAGTAGTTAGTTTTTTCCATTGAGTTTTTCCCCCTATTTAATCCTTTGTTCCTTTGGATATGCCATTTCTAAATTTGTCTAGTTATAGATCTTTTTATCTTGAAACTCCTTTAAATTTTATGTTTGTTTCAATCATTTGTTCCTTTGGATATGCTGTTTCTGAAATAAATGTGTTTTCATATTTCAAATACAATGGAAACATATCTGAATTTTGATGTTCTTGAGTTGCAATTTGTAACTATGTGTCTTATTCGTCAATTTCAGACGAGAGGAAACTCCCAGTTCCCAGGTTCACACCCAGTCTCTCTAAACAGGTTCAACCTCAAAGAAATCTTTGTAACTGTTATATTGTGATTGTTTCAACGAATGTTGTTGCTATCAATTCATTGTTTGATTTTTTGGGATCCATGTAAGTAAATTTTGATTCACTCTTTTTTGCCTCTTGTTGTCTGTGGAAGACAGTCTATCTGGAACAAGAAGGGAGAAAATTAACAAAAGAAAAAAAAAAAAGAAAAAAGTGGAAGAAGATAAAAGAGAGAATAATTATGAGTGGTACTTTACTTCCGGACTTGGTTTAATTTGTTCTAATATCAATGTCCAAACTCTAGCATAAAATTAATAGATGAGGCTTATTGATGCTAGTAGTCAAAACTAAATTAGGCATTTAAGAAGCAAATAAGAAAGCTTCAATCTTAATGAAATCAAGCAACATAAATCTTATATGGACATATGACATCTGTCATTTTTAGGAACCTAAAAGTGGTAAAGAATCTACAAGGATGAAAAATCCTCTAAAGATCAGCAACAATGGAGGAAGAATTTCAACAATACTGTCCTATAACAGTAAATAGTTAAAAAAAAGAGAGTAGAATTCCTGAGTTATCGCTAAGAAGTAGTTCGTATATGTTCTCTTTTCCAAAACAAATAGATAAAAGTGTGAAAGCTCCAAGTGCTACTCAATTATATCAATGCATCCATCCATTTTCCTATTTTGAAGTTGAACTATTTCCAACTAAATTTCAGAATGTTAATTTACTGGCATCGGGATACTTTTAATGATTTGGTATCCCAATCGTAATCTGACTTTTCCTGTCTTTATGTCTGATGGTCTTTGGAGTTGATTTATGAGATAATCATGATACTTTGTGTTGCAATAATTTGCCATATGAGCATGACGAAAGCCTGATTTGATATATTTGACTCTCATAGTACTTTCTGTCTCATAATTTTTTTTTTGTTCCTATCCTGATCAATAATGTGATTTGTTCTGCATTTGATTAGTGGATTTATATTTATTTCCTTAATAAATAGGCACTTTATATCATTATATCAATAAGATGTGGTGATTATTTTTTTCTTGTGGATGCAGGGACAATTTACAGCTGCTGAGACAACGTTACTATTATGCGACATGGAAAGCTGATGGGACACGATATATGATGCTAATAACTATTGATGGATGCTACTTGATTGATAGAAGTTTCAACTTTAGAAGGGTTCAAATGAGATTTCCTTGCAAACCCACTAGCGATGTATGCTTCCACTTCTTTGACAGAAACTAAGAAAGTTATAATTGGACTTCTTCTCTAAGCTTGTGGTGACAATTTCCTTTATCTTGTCAAAGGGTTTTGCTGAGAGGACTCATCATTTCACATTACTCGATGGAGAGATGATAATTGATATCCTGCCAGATTCACAGAAGCAGGAGAGAAGATATCTCATATATGATCTAATGGTGATTAACCAAACATCTGTCATAGAGGTTGGATTTATATTTTTAAATTTCTATGTACTTATTTCTCTGCTGTAATCCCAAACTTGTTCTTTTCTTTCATTTCCTTTTGTTTTCTCTCTTTAAACAAGGCAAATCTTAACTTGGCGGAAAAAATTTTACAAGTAGTCTCAAGAAAAATGCAGTTTTCTCCTTTGCTTTTTAGATTTTTGTCTATCATTTTTGCATGTCTTAACATTTTAACGGAATCATGCAGAGACCTTTTCATGAAAGGTGGAAGATGCTTGAGAAAGAAGTCATTGAACCTCGTAATCAGGAACGCCATGGTATTTACCAGAGTAGGAATCCTTATTATAGATATGACTTGGAACCATTCAGGGTATGGTTGCTAATCCATGGTTGCATAAATGTAAATTTTAGTTCTGTTTTTATTGAATTTCATGCTGAGATTGATAAACACAAATGTTTTAATAGGTGAGAAGGAAGGATTTCTGGTTGCTCTCTACCGTTACAAAGCTTTTGAAGGAATTCATTCCAAGGCTGTCTCATGATGCTGATGGCCTAATTTTTCAGGTGGTTGAGGATCAGGAACAGCTTAATTGATCTGACAATTTTTCTTCTTTTTAAAAAATTTCCAAGATACTAGGTCTACGTTTGCAATGACAGTTTTTTGTTCTGAGATTTATTTTGTTTAATCATAGTTTTCTTAGCCCATTGCCATTAAAAAAGCTTTGAGTTACTACTAGGGTGTGATTTTTGAGGTTTTCTTATTCAATCTTTCTCTCTGATTATTGATGCCTGAGATGTATTACACCAGCAAGCCAACTGGTGGTAGCCCAGTTGGTACGGGTGGGGTGGGTTAAAGGGAGATCCCAGGTTCAAATCCTAGGAACAGCTTAGCATTCTACAAAAAAAAAAAGAAAAAAGAAAAAAGAAAAAAAAAAGAGATGTATTACGCCGGCATATGGCATGTGTAGTTTGGCCAGCATGTTTTAGATATTTAAGCCAAGGTTTTAATTTTTTTTATTGGGCATGGCAATGTGAGCTCATAATCTTTTCCTGTTAGGGTTGGGATGATCCATACGTTCCACGTACTCATGAAGGCCTCTTGAAGTGGAAATATCCTGAGATGAATTCTGTTGACTTTCTTTTTGAGGTGGTGCCGTCAACTACACTTTTATTTTGGCTATTAATTTGCGCACCATTTTTTTTTTCTTGTTATGTTGTCTCAAATATTCATCTGATGTTATTTGTTTCAATAAAAAAATTCCTTTGTGGACAGGTTGCTGATGATGATCGGCAGCTACTTTATCTTTATGAACGAGGGAAGAAGAAACTGATGGAAGGCAATAGGGTTGTTTTCAAAGGTCAGTCGTTTCTTTAGTTTTCAGTAGCCTTTTTGCATTGCTAATATGTTCTCCATCCCTTGTTTAGTTGAGGACCTTTTACTCGATGGACAAAGTCTGCTTTTCCTTATTTATTAAAAGTACTATTTTTATAGTACAAATTTGAATAAAAGAGTGGCAGACGTGTCTTGTTCGTTGAACGTAGGACAGAGCAGTAGATGGTCTCCATGTTCTGTGTTGCCCCCCCCCCCTCCCCCTTTTCTTTAACCTTGAAAATTGAAGCATTGGGTAGAATTTTGAATGGTGAACTTTGCGGCAGGATTCATTCCAAGGGGGAAAAATATAGTATAGGAGCGGCAAAGTATGAAACAAAATAGGAAAATTATAATAATTCTAAGCTGGAAATATTCCTTGTTTAAAAATCTTAGATATGACAAAAGTATGCTTCACCTATGTTATGGCAAAGAATGTTACTTGCGTTAGAGCCCTTTTTTTGGCAGTAAACTTGCTTGTGCGGCATATTCAATGCTTCTACCTGTTGGATTGGACTTCTGGCCTTCTGGCCTTCCTTGCTTCTTGAGTACCTTGTACTTGCCTACCTCGGTTAAAGTTCTAAAGAGGCGACAAACATCTTGTGCTGCAACCTGAGATACTCTTTTCTGCTGACTATACAAAAGAAGTTTATTGCTGTCAATTATTGGAGTATGACTTCGGAATAACAAAACATTCTGGAGTACCCTTTTTAACCCAAAAAAAAAAAAAAAAGAAAGATTATGACCATAATAACAACGCATTCATAACTGAATCTCCTATGGTAGATTTGCAGTTCATTCTAGTGCTTTGGTGAGATACTGGTTAATAATGTATATATTGTTTCTGTGACGTGAAAACTGATGTTCTGCTAGCTTGTGATGTCCCTGGTTTTTTTCTGTTTTGTTTTGTTTTTGTTTTTGTTTTTGTTCAAGAGAAGAAACAAAACTTGATCAAGGCAAAAAGAAAATGTAGGACAACTCGTTAAAAAACATGATGATGGACAATGCAAGGATGATAGGAAGTCCACCTGTATGATAAGTTAATAAAAAAAGGGAAAAAATGTGAGAACAGGCACAAAACTTGAACAAGCATATGTGTTATATCTATAGTATTGCTATCTGCTGCTTGGCCAAAAAAGTTAGGCTGATGAAAAAATGTAAAAATTTGAATTTGAGTCTGCATGACTAGGAATTTATTCTTATTTTTTCAGCAGTCGGCGTTCTTTTGTGTGTTGCTGCACTCTGGCTTACAACAGTAGTACCCTGGAGGCTTTATGAAGTCTAGCTATAAGAACTATTGAAGTTTTTTCGAATTCATCATATTTGCATGTATGTTAGTTCATAAGATTGTTGCTCGGTAATTGATGTTGGTGGAACTTTTGCTGTTTTGTTGGTGCCTAGTTGTTGCCCTTTTATAGCATTTCGTCTGCCCCCTCTAAAAGAACCCGTTTGTTGACTGACATACTGCTGAACCAGTGAACTATTTTTGGTACCATGCTAATATCTGATTTTTTGTTTATATGCTGCTTACATTATATTGTTAAGCAAATCCATGTTATTGATTGCTCAACTCCCAAAACCGTTCATTCAGATGGTTCAGATCCGTCATTCTACTCTGGAAAAATTATTGAGTGTTGTTGGGATTCTGATGAACAAGTGTGGATCTCTATGCGTGTCAGGACGGACAAAAATACTCCGAATGATTTCAACACTTACAAAAAGGTTACTACTTTCCCTCTCTCTCTCTCTCTCTCTCTATTACTTGAGCTTGACCTATTGGACACGAACTGATGCTACTTGCTGATTTCTTCTTACAAACAGGTTATGCGGAGTATAAGGGACAACATCACAGAAGAGGTCCTGTTGAATGAGATATATGAGATTATTCGCCTGCCTATGTATGCTGATAGGATTCGGAATGATAGCAGAGCCGCCCACCAGCATGCAAATTCAGGGCGGAGGAGGTGATGAGAGAGGTGTGAGCAATTCTCTTTCAAGGTGCACCGTCCTAACACCTGCTCTTGCAATTCGGCAAAAGGTTCTGTTTAACTTGAAATTGAGTTTGTTTCCGGCATGTCAATAGATGACTCGAGATAATTTCATGTAATTAGCTACAGTTAGCTATTATTTGCAGTGTAGTGCTGTGCTGGTGAGTTGCATGATCCAGCTCATACATCTGATAGCCCTCAGAATGAAGAGTTTTCAAACCGTTTCAATCTGGTAGTTGATCTAGATCAAGTTGTTTAGGATTAGGATCTCCATGTATATTAATATCATATTATTGTAAGTTATTTAAAGGTAGGCATTTTTTGCACATCAAGTTTTGCCTTTTCTACGTAATGTGAATACGCTATGGTAACCGTGGAAGAGTTACTTTCCCTACAATGCTTTTGTTCTACCGTATTTGCGTAAAATTTACTGGAATACGAGTGGTCAATCTCCATTCCATCCCCTGGATCTCAGCACGTTTTATTGTAGAATAACCGATTAATCAATTGATTTTTACCATTTTTAGGCTTTATCTATAGAATCAGGTAGGGCCGGTAATTTGAGTCACGATACGATGATACGACACAAAAAATGTGGGTTAGGGTTGGGAAAATAGGTTTCAATTCCAACCCGTCTGACCCGCACAAAAAACGGGTTGGGTTTGGGTTAACTCGAATCAACACGAAATCAACTTGAAATAACCTGTTAAAAACAGGGCGAAATTATGTTTACTTAAAAATTGACCTAAAAATTGTTAAATCAACCCGTATAACCCAAATTAAACTCATGTGACTTTAATGCTACCTATATAACTTGAAATTAATTTTAATTTGTCAAATTAGTCTAACATTTGTTATATATCCAACTTGACATGATTCTAATTTCTAGTATGTTTGTTTTTGTTATACTTATAAAAAGTTTTGTTAACTTTTTTTATGGTTTTATTTTATTGGGTTATTGTTTATTTTGTAGGCTTATTGTTGGGTTTATCGTGTTGCGGGTTTATTGGGTTTAGCGAGTCAGTGTGTAATGTCAACAAGAACATGCACAAAGTAACAACATATTGACGGGTTGTACGGGTCGGGTTGGGTCGGTCGGGTCAACCCGTCTACACGTCAGGTCGTGTCTGGGTTGGGTTTTTTTTGACCCGTTGGGTCACAGGTCAGGTTCGGGTTGGCTTGTTGGTTGTTTAAATAAAGGCTCAACCCGACCCATGGACCCGAATTGCCAGCCTTAGAATCAGGGGAAAGAAGTTGGTAGGACATGTTTCGTGTCTCGTTGGGTTATTTTTTGCTCCTTTTTTTCTCCCCTCTTTTTGCCCCGTTGTTGTCATTGGCTTGTCACCGGTTTACCGACATGTCATTGCATATCATGGGCACTAGCGATGTCGTTGGTGGCCACTACATACCGTCAAAGCTAGAAAGAAGGGAAAAATAATAAGCAACAACAACAAATAAGAAGATTTGGCCACACAAAACTCTAGCCCATCTGATCTGGCAGCAGTGGTAACAGTGGTTGTAGCAAAGGTGCCAGTGATCTTGAGAGGTGGTTGAGTAGGAAACCATGGTGACGAACCAGATATGGCGACATTGACCATAGGTGTCACGACGAAACCTATAATGCTCTTGTCTATTTGTTGACAACAACAATGCTCTTTCGTCTTTGCGGCAATCTCCTTTGCAACCTTGACAACACTCTTCTTCGTTTGTCTTCCACGATGTTGACATCCTTTCCTCGACTCAAATTTGTGGTGAAGATGCAAAAATCCATGAAGATCTGTGACGATCCAAGAAAGTCTTCGATGAGTTTCACAGCGAGGCGACGATACGTGACGATTGCCGACAATCTTTGAAGATCCGCAAAGATACATGGTTGTAAAGATCTACGTTAGCAAGTTCCATGGACTGTGCAAGTGAGAATTACGAGCTTCGATCTTTGATGTGATGTTGCATCTCCTGTGCGCATAAGAGGAAGAAGAAGAAGAAGAAGAAAGGAGGGATGAGAGAGAGAAACAGGAAGAAAGAGTGAGTAGAGAGAGAGATAGAGGAAAACCTAAGGGAGATGTGGAAATAAATGAGGATTTTTTTTTCTTTTTGAAGGAGATCAATGTTTGTGGCAGATCAAAAATTGTGGCATAAAATTTGTTAAGTTTTACAATTTGTGGCATACAAAATTAGTTTGGATTAAAAGATGGAATATTATGTAATTTTCTCTATTTTCATCCTTAGTTGCAACTGACATTAAATTAGAATTACGATTCAACTTTGTCTGGTTTTTGAGAATTTTGAAATTGGACAAGTACCAATAGTGTTGAACAAAATAGGAGAAATTCAAAATTTATAGTAGTAAGGTGAGAACTTTTAAAAGTTTAGGGGTAAAAAGGGGACAATCCTAAAGTTTTGGGGTGAAGGGGGTGATCCAAACTTCAATTACAATTTTACCCTCGAACCTGTTAGATTTAGTGCCCTAAGGACTAAACAATAATACTGTTTGAGTGTATGATAAGCAAAAGTCTAAGACTATTCTTCTAAACCTTTAAGATCATACATATGATAACAAGATTATATGAAAGACATGAATCTTTAGGTGGCAATCTAAGTATAAGGGTCCATAATCGAGGGAATACAGTTGGATCCTTTATTTATGTAAAGATTGTTATGTTTTCTACATTCTTGATGGGAGATTACTTATCTTGGTCATATTAGTAGAGACATTGGTATCATTGATGTCGATATGTTGGCTCAAGACTAAAGTTGAATTGATTTAGTTAACAATTCTATTTGAATAAATCACTTTAGATAACCATGTGTAATGGATAAGTGAGTTCATATTCTCGATTTATGTCTTTTTGTCATATTACTAGGTTTCAAAAGTCAAAGAAACAACTATCACCAAAGTATATTTGAAAATAGATCAGCTCTTTATTTTTATTTATTTTTCTTGATTAAAAGGATGTTTGTTTTTCTTTTTTTTGGTTATTTTCCTGTTTTGCTTATTATTTCTTTCTCTAGGATTATTTTCCTTATTTTTGATTAATCATTGTAATCAATATAAGGCTTCCAGCCATTATCAATAAAAGTAATTCAAGGTTTTCATCTCAGTAGCTTGATTTTATGGTATCAGAGCCCCCATTTGGACTCCTTTTTTTTTTTTTTACCGGTGACCTATTTTCTTCCTTCGACTGGCATTCTTGTCCCTCATAGCAGTCATGTTTTTTCTTTCGACCAGTGTTTGCACTTTTATCATCGGCAGCCTCTGTCTATCTTCGACTAGCATTCCTACTCTCATCACCGACGGCCTCTGTATTTCTTCGACCGACGTTCCTGCTCTCCTCACTGGCAGCTTTTGATTTCTTCAAACATGGCAAATTCTTCTACTCAAGATTCTTCATCTCCTACCATTAATCCTATTTCAAGTATAAGTTCTAGCAGCCTTACTTCACAAAATACCAAGGACCTCTCCCTCCAAATTACCCAACATAAATTAAACGGGTCCAATTACCATAAATGGGCTCAATCTGTAAGTTGGGTACTGAAAGGAAAGGGTAAATTTGGCTATATCAATGGAACTAACCCTTCTCCTCTGCCTGATTCATCAACGTTTCTAACATAGGAGGCAGAGAACTCAATTGTGATGGCTTGGTTAGTGAATTCAATGGAGAACCATATTGGAAGGACATATCTGTTTTGCAAAAATGCAAAGGAAATTTGGGATTTAGTGAAAGAGACCTACTCGGATCTTGAAAACATGGCTCAAAGTTTTCAAATTTGTTCAAAAATCCGTGATGCAAAGCAGGAGAACAAGAGTGTGACCGAGTATTTCAACTACATCATGGAACTTTGGCAAGAAAAGGACTCCTATTACGACAACAACTGGCATTGCAAGCAAGATGCTGCTAAATATGCCGTTGATGTTGAAAAAGACAGGATATTTGATTTTTTGCTTGGTCTTAACTCTAAGCTAGACGAAGTGAGGGGTCGTTTGTTGGGCACAAAGCCACTTCCCTCAATTTGTGAAGTTTTTTCTGAGGTTCGGTGTGAGGAGACTCGGAAGATTGTGATGATGAACCCTACCAAATTAACCACTGCCGAGGATACTCAGAATTGTGTCAAAGGTAGCAAGAGAATCACAAGGAGGACAACATGGGTGATTATAGTGTGAACACTACAACAAGCCAAATCATACCTGCGACAAATGTTGGGATCTACACGGAAGGCCTCCTAATTGGAATCCCAAAATCAATGTAAGAAGGCAGCAAACACAGCTATATCTTTAGTAGAAACAGACAAGGAGAAGAGTTTTTTCTACTGAACAAATGGAGCTTTTGAAGCAGTTCATCATTGGTCAGATCCAACAGACAATACCACCAGAAAAAACAACAACTACCAGTGCTTCCTCCGCCGTAAGAGGTGACAAAGAAACTGCTCTACTGGTAAAAAGGGAACCGTAGTTTCCTTGGGTTATTAACATAGGAGCTACTGATCATATGACTGGTTCTAGATCATCATTTTTTGCAATTAAAACCTACAGGGGTAATACTAGTGTTTCAGTTGCTGATGGTACCACCTTATATGCTAAGGGTCAAGGAGATGTGAATCTCTTCGGAGTTACTTTCAACTCAGTTCTTTATGTTCCTAATTTCCAATATAATTTAATCTCCCCAAATTTACGTTCCTAATTTCCTTCCTACTATGAATTGTAGGACCTAAATTCTAGGAGGATGATTGGCAAGGCTAAGGAGTTCAATGGACTATATTACTTACATGGTACTCGATCAGCCTCAGGCTTAAACTCTCCAATTTTTAGTTCTATGTTCGTCGTGTCTAATTTAAATGTGTTGTTATGGCACAAGCGTCTTGGTCATCCTAGTTTCATGTATTTGAAAAGGTTGTTACCCCATCTATTTGAGAAGAAAGATGTTTTTTCATTTCAATGTGAAGATTGTATTTGTGCCAAACTAACTAGAGCTGTGTTTCAACCAAATTCTTGTAAACCATCTAGTCCTTTCCATATCGTTCATAGTGACATTTGGGGCCCATCCCGTGTGTCTAATTTATCTGGGTCAAAATGGTTTATTACCTTTATCGACGACCATACATGGTTCTATTGGGTGTACTTGATAAAAGAAAATTCTAAAGCAATTGATGTCTTTCAAACCTTTCACAAATTCATCATAAATAATTTCTAGACAAATATACACATTCTTCGCACAAACAATGGGAGAGAGTATTTTTCAAGTGATTTCACAAAATATTTAAATGATAAAGGAATTTTTCACCGAAGTTCTTATGCCTACACACCTCAGCAAAATGAAGTGGCGGAATGAAAAAACCGTCACCTTTTTGAGGTAGCCCGATCAATGACGTTTACGAGTCATGTGCCTAACATGTTTTGGGGAGAGGCAGTTCTTACTGTGGCTTTTCTCATCAATCGAATACCTTCAAAAATACTTGATTACCATGCCTCGGTGAGTACACTCTCAAGAACTTATCCAAGTGTTCGTTTATTTAGTTCCATCATTCCTCTGGTATTTGGTTCCATTGTGTTTATGTATACCCATGGTCCTACTCGTGGAACTTGACTCCAAAGCTCTCAAGTGCATTTTCTTTGGGTATTCTCTTACACAAAAGGGTTACAAATATTATTGTCCTTCCATAAAAAAATTCTTTGTGTCTTACGATGTATCTTTCATTGAGAGTCAACCATTCTATCCAGATGTATCCCTTCAAGGGGAGAATAGTCGTGACGAGATCCATTGGGACCCTTCCATTTCTCTTCCAATACTAACCACTCTTCCTTCATCGTCATCCGATTCTTTTGACCCATCATCTCGCATTATCACTCCGACTATTGACAAATCCATGCCACAAACACAAGATCCAATCCCAAGTTGTGTTGAGCAATCGAGAGAGATCCAGGTTTATAGTAGATGAAAAAAAATTCCTCAGCCAAGCCTTAAGTCCAATACGAATGATGATCACTTACAAAGGGAGGCTGAAAAAGGTGGTTGATGATCTTGATATAACCATTACTCTCAGGAAAGGGGTAAGGTCTTGTACAAAGCATTCTATTCATAATTTTATGACTTACAGAAGATTGTTTCCCAAATGTCAGGCTTTTACAACTTGTGTGGATAGCATTGAGATCCCAAAAAATGTAGATGTTGCATTACAGGATCCAAATTGGAGAACAGTAGTGATGGAAGAGATGAATGTTCTTGTGAAGAATGGAATGTGGGAAGTGGTTTCATTACCAGAAGGAAATAGACCAGTTGGTTATAAATGGGTGTTGATTGTTAATCTCCATGCAGATGGCACCATTGAGTGCTATAAGGCTAGGTTGGTTGCACAGGGGTATACTCAGACATTTGGGATTAACTATGAAGAAACATTTGCACTGGTGGCAAAACTGAATTCCATCAGAGTCTTACTTTCTCTCGTAGAAAATTTGATTAGGAACTACATCAAATGGATGTTAAAAATGCTTTTCTTAATGGGGAGTTAGACGAAGAGATATACATGAAGATGCCTCCAAGGTTTGAAGGAGATTCAGAAGGAAAAGTCTGCAAGTTGAAAAAAATCTCTTTATGGACTTAAACAGTCTCCAAGGGCTTGGTTTAAGAAATTTACTCTCACAATGAAGAGTTTTGGCTACACCCAAGGTCAGTCTGATCATACTCTGTTCATTAAACATTCTCCCATAGGCAAAAAGACTATTTTAATTGTTTATGTGGATGATATTATTATAACTAGAGATGATACTAAGGATACAAAGAGTTTGAAAAAGAAGTTGAGTTCTGAGTTTGAAGTCAAGAATCTTGGTGGTCTCAAATATTTCTTAGGAATGGAAATTGCCAAAATCATTAAAGGCATTTTCATTTCCCGAAGAAAATACACTTTAGATTTGTTATAGGAAACAAGAAAACTTGGGAGCAAGCCAGCCACTACTCCTCTCAAAGTTAATTGGAAAGACTATGGTGGAAAAAAAAGAAAAACTAGTGGATAGAGAGAGTTACTAGAGACTTGTTGGAAAGCTTATCTATCTATCCTTAACCCGATCTAAGATAGCATTTGCAGCAAGTGTTGTAAGTCATTATATGCATGCTCCAACCCAGCAACAACAACACTTAGACGTAGTTAATCATATACTGAAGTATCTGAAGAGTTGTCCAGGAAAAGTTCTTTTGTTCAGAAGGACTAAGAACAGGAATATAGAGGCTTTCGCAGATGAAGACTGGGTTGGTTCTCACAAAGATAGACGATCCACATCAGGGTACTGTGTTAAGGTTTGGGGGAATCTCATGACTTGGAGAAGCAAGAAGCAAATCATGGTGGCTCATAGTAGTGCTGAAGCTGAATTTAGAGCAATTGCTCTCAGAATGTGTGAACTTCTATGGTTGAAAAGGTTACTCGAAGACTTGAAGATTCATGAAACAACTCCAATGAGATTATACAGCGATAATAAATCAACCATAAGTACTGCACACAGTATTGTTCATCATGATAGAATCAGGCATGTGGAAATTTATAGGCATTTTATCAAAGAAAAAATTTAAGATGGTGTGATTGACTTGTCCTATGTGCCCACTACTCTGTTGGAAAAATAGTATGCAGTGGAATTTTAAAATTTTTTATATCAGAGTATTTTTCAAAACACAAGTTTGACATACTATATGCATAAATTGACCGGATCTTACTAACCTTGTAAATATAGAAAAGCTTCTGCAATCCGTGAAGAGAAGTAACGTTCTAAAAGGACCTCAACCAACTAGCTTTCTTTGCTATTCTCTATCATTGATCGGAGTAAGTGTGGGCTTATGTCGTATAGCTTTTCCCCAGGTGGCTCTCCTTCCAACCAATTGAGAAATACCCAAAGCTATAATTCATGATTTGTGAATGATAGCTTTCTAGGGAGTTGCAGAGTCTCGCTAACAGAGTTTCACTCTAGATTTCTCAATTGATCTAAATAATAATGAGACTCACTCCCCTTTTCCAGAGGTTAGGCCCAGGAGTAAGTCCTTACCAGATATGGCCTTAGAAATTCAAATCAGAATCAATATTTGATAAAATCTGCATAGAAACACGTGATCCTTTTACCGCCCAGTCGGTAGACCGATGTAACACCCCGAAATTAATTAAATGTTATTAATGTATAAGATGGTGGATTAGTGTGTCACAATGAATATTTTAAACATAATTTGACAATTTTGTGAAATTTCTAAATTCATGTTATTTTTTATTCTTTAAATAATTTTAGTAACTCTTAATTATTTTGAATTATTATTTTAAATATTGAAAACAAAACAATTCGTCAAAAGACCAACACGTCTCACTTTGGAAATACCACATGCGGGACGTGGTATTGATTGCAAACTACCTTTCATTTCTCTCTATTTATCCCTCTCTCTCTCTCTCTCTCTCTCCCACACTCTCTCTTCTCTCTCTCTCTCCGTGCACTCTCTCTCTCTCTCGATTTGTCTCTCTCTTTCTCTCTCAAAATTTTGAAACAAAATTCAATCTCAAGCTTTGGGTTAGTGGATTGGAGGCTCGGGAACACGATTGAGCAACCACAAACTCAATTTAAAGCTTTGATTCGAGGTTAATTTCTAAAATTTCAAAACTTTTTAAATTTTTTAATTTTTCTTGCATTTCGAAATCTAAGCTTTTCTAAGCTTAGAAATCTTTCAATCTAGGTTAGATGGACTTAGAATAACTAGAATACAAAATTCGTTTAATCAAAAACGGATTTAAATCAAGATTTTTCATTTTTCTCCAATTTTCTCCATTTTTGGATTTTTCTAAAAATTTTGTTTAAAACTTGTTTTAAAGCATTAAAAAGTAATATACTATGTTTTTCTATCAATTTTGATCATTACCCATGCCTGAGAGTTGAGAAAACAGGTTGAAATTGAAGATTTGGGCTCGGGGAGGCCGAGACCCGTGCTTGAAAAATTCTAGAAATTTTTCAGATCAGCAGGCCAAACTTCGTGTTCGCCAGGTCGGATTCATGAGTTTGGTAGGCCTGATTCATCCGACCGGCAGGCCAAACCTGGAAAAGTTCGGCCGATCAGACTTGGCTTTCCTGTAGGCCAAACTGTGCAGTTCAGCCGGCAGAACCAGGGGGACTGACAGGCCGATTAGACATGGTGAAATTTTGTGATTTTTCACCCATTTTTACTGTTTTGAACCCCGATTGAAACTCCAATTTTGTAAAATGATTTTATAAACTTAAGTGACACACTAGGACACCATGAGATAGTTTAGTAACATAGGATATCTCCAGTTAGATACTGATGGACACAGTTTATACATTTAAGGTTGCACGTGAATCCGCGGAGCTAACGTATAGCGGACAGGGATTATGGTGTGGGACACTGACACAAGGATTGAGGTAGGACTTCTACCCTATTCCTATGGTAACCTGATTTAAAAATGATTTTTGGCCTAAAAAAGATTTTTATCAAAATGTTTTCAATAACTGATTGAAAGAGCATTTTATTGAATGTTTTTACAAACAGTAGATTGATGTGGATTTCATAACGAACGTCATAATGAATGTAAATGATTATAGTTGGTAAAAAGAGATTTTAATAATACTAGAAGATATATATAATTATGTTTAAGGGCATGATGCCATATCAGAGATTGGGTCGTGTAGTGCGCGACCTTGGGGGCAGGTCTCGAAACCCAGCTAGGCCACTACGGTGGTGATTTACATATGGTTTGCCCAAGAAAAAGAAAATGCTATTCTTTCTGGTTGACCAATCAAACTGTTTTGATAAGGAAAGCTTTTATTAAATTTTCATCTTTTTATTTATTTGCTCTAGTTCGTTTTCTATGTATTATTTGATTAATGAAATTTCTTTTAAAATTAAATATTTTCAAATTATAGTCCTACTAAGCCTTTCGCTCGCGTTTATTTGTTTTAAAATCTTACCCCTTAGGTGGATATCAGCTTAGGATCGGAGAAGAGTCCGTTGACCGGACTTGTGACTAGTAGAAGATTTGGGTAGGTTGTATTACAAAAAAATTCAAGGCATGTAAGATCTTAACTTTTTCTTTTGTTCTGGACTGTGGTTGTATTATAATATTGTCAATACTGTGTGTGTGTACAAGATGTGGGCCAGTGAGACCCATTCTCGCCTCACCCTATATTTTTATTGTTTTTATTGTTTCCTTATCACTTGTTTTATTCTATTTATTTTATTTGTTCGAATATTATAACTGCTCGCTTTAAATAAACGATTTTAAAATTATCACATTTTTATTTATAAATTTAATTCAAAAACCAAAATTTTAACTAAGTCTCTGTTTAATTAACTTAATTAATCTACCACGTTACCTCCCGTACTCTGGGGTGTGACAACCAAACTTGCAGATCGGCCTACTATACCTCCTCAATTGGCAGGTCGAACTTAAAGATCGGTCTGCTGAACCTCCGATAAAAGATCCCTGTAAATTTTTATTTCTCATCCGAGATTCTTAGGATAGAGCCTCAGTTTTAATTCAAATAACACAATAGATAAGTTATCTGATTAAAACAATCGTGTCTAGATAATCTCTAGGAAAATAAATATTCTTGATAATTCAACAAGTTTATCTTGAATTAATTCAAAATTAATCCAGCGGATAAATATACATGAATTATTTGATCCCAATGATTGAACAAGTCTATCTTGAATAAATTTTATCACAAAATTAATTCAACCGATAAACAGAAATGAATTATCTGATTTTACCAAATTTCAACCAATCTAATATATCCAACACAAGTTACCAATTATTGAAAAAGTACGCCATATCGTTATAGGATTTTTACGAGATAGCAAAGGGGACCAAATGGACCTATATAGTTCAAGCTCCCGATAATTATGAAACCTAATATCCTAGATATACATTTTATAATTATCAACTCCGACGCTACTCTACTAAAAGCTTGGAATGATTGTCTAAAGTGAATCAATTTACTGAGACAGAATTATTAATCCAAATCAATTCACTTTATCTCCCGATCCAAATATCGTCACCTATAATAATGTGCCAATGTTTCTATTCATTGAGTCCACCTCTGTTGACCAAGACAAACCATCTCCCAATAAGGATATAAACAACATAACAATCTTTACATGAATAAAGCTCCCAACTTTATTCTTTCGATTGCGGATCTTTTGATTTAGACCGTCACCTTAAGAATCATGTCTTCTATATAATCTGTCCATCATATGCCAATTCTTAAAGGTTTAGATCGACAGTCTCAGATTATTGTTTGCTTAATATACATTCAACAAATATGAATATAAAGAGGACAAGATTTGGTTTATAAAAAATAAATAAATTCTTTATTGATAAAAATGTGTCAAAAAACATATTACATTTTGACTCCTTAGGGCATACACGTCTAACAATCTCCCACTTGCACTAAGTGAGTAAATATGACAAATCTCGCATCTCTGTAGCTCCCATATGCCTCTCGAAGACTCTCCCAATAAGTGTCTTCGTGAATGGATTAGCTAAATTGTCCTCTGAAGCAATTTTGCACACCATGACGTGCCCGCTTTCGATGAAGTCCTTTATCACATGATACTTCTAATCAATATGCTTACTCTTCTTGTGAAATCTTGGTTCTTGAGCATTAGCTACCGTCGCATTGTTATCATAGTGCAGTGATACCGCCTTGTCCATACTAGGAACTACCTCAAGATCCCCAAGGAACTTGTGAAGCCACATCGCTTCTTTTGAAGCATCACTAGCTGCCACATAATCGGTCTCAATCGTTGAATCTAAAATGCAATCTTGCTTCATACTTCTTCAACTGATGGCACCACCGCCTAGAGTAAACACAAAACTCGAAGTCGATCTCCTAGAATCCAGATAGGATTGAAAATCTGAATCAGTATATCCTAAAAGAGTTAAGTCCTCACCCGTATACACAAGCATACGCCCTCGAGTCTTTCTCAAATACGTCAAATATGCTTGGCCGCAACCCAATGGTTTGATCCCAGATCTACCTAAAATCGACTTACAATCTCGATCGCATAACAAATATCCGATCGTGTGTAAAGCATGGCATACATGAGACTTTCCACTGCTGAAGCATAAGGCACCTTCTTCATCTATTCTCTTTCTTCCTCAGACTTTGGAGAGTCTTTCTTAAAAAGAATAATTTTAGACCTAGATGGTTGCCCACCTTTCTTAGAATTCTACATTGCAAACCTCCAAAGAATCTTATCTATGTAGCCAGCCTAGGACAAAGCTATCATTTTGTTCTTTCTATCTCGAATGATCTGGATACCGAGAACAAAATTAGCCTCACCTATGTCCTTCATGTCAAACTGATTGCTCAACCATAATTTGACCGATGACAATGCCCCAATGTCATTGTCAATTAGCAGAATGTCATCTACATAGAGTAGTGGAAAAACCGCCTTTCCATCCATAATGTGTTTGTATATACATGGTTCATCCACATTTTGTGAGAACCCATAAGTCTTGATCACTTGATCAAATCTTATTCTAAGAATGGGAAGCCTACTTAAGTCCATAAATTGACTTTAGCAGCTTACAAACCTTACCCTCTCGACCCTTAGCCTTGAACCCGTCTGGTTATTCTATATAAATGGACTCATTGAGATAGCCATTTAGAAAAGCCGTCTTGACATCCATCTGTCAAATCTCATAATCGAGAGTGGCAGCTATGGACAAGAGAATCCAGATGGACTTAAACATGGCTATAGAGGAAAAGATTTCCTCGTAATCAATTCCTTCCTTTTGTGTGTAACCCTTAGCTACTAGTCTAGCCTTAAAGGTTTTGACTATTCCATCCACTCCCCTTCTCCTCTTGTAGATTCATTTACACCCTATGGGTTTTACTCCTTAGGGAAGATCTACAAATTCTTAGACCCGATTAGTCTCCATAGACTTCATCTCTATGTTCATAGCCTCTGTCTAGAGTTTCGATTCAACATCCTCCATAGCCTCGCGTAAGTATAAGGATCCCTGTCATGTTCATCTAGTTCAACCAAGAGGCTTCACCATTGAACATATACCTCTTGGGTTGACGCCTAATCCTCCCACTACACTAAAGCCCCTTAGGTTGTTGTTTGGCTTCGTTTGGTTTTTCTACATCGATTGGAGTGGTTTCTACCGGAACCCCTAGAGTGATTGGATCACCCCTCAACTTCTCAGGCACCACTTAGCTTCGAGGCTTAAAGTTGTCCATGTAACTCTGCTCAAAGAAAGTTGCATGAGTTGAAACCATGACTTTATTTTCCTTTGGGTTATAAAAATAACCCCCTTTGGTCCCTTTTGGATATCTTACAAAAACGTAAACTTTTGAATGTGCTTCCAACTTATTCGCATCCCTAAACAGGACATGAGCCGGACATCCCATATGCGAATATGGTTTAAAGATGTCTTTTTCCTCGTCCACAACTCGTGAGGAGTTTTACGAATTGATTTTGAAGGCACATTGTTTAAAAGATAACATTTGGTTTGTAATGCATATCCCCAAAAGGACAAAGGCAAATGAATAACTCATCATAGACCTGACCATGTCCAATAACGTTCTATTTCTTCTCTCTGCTATGCCATTTTGTTGCGTAGTGCCCGGCGCAGTTAAATGGGATAAAATCCCTTTCTCTAATAAGTGTCCCAAGAACTAATCAGAAAGGTAATCTCCACCTTGATCGGATCGAAATGCCTTTATAGGTTTACCTAATTACTTTTTCACTTCAGCCTAAAACTCCCTGAACTTGTCAAAAGTTTTGCTTTTGTGGTGCATCAGGTACACATACCTATACCTTGAGTAATCGTCAATAAAAATGATGAAATATTCACACCCTTCTCATGCCTGGATGATCATTGGTTTGCAAGCATCACTATGCACAAGTTTTAGAACCCCTTCGGCTCTATTGCCCTTAGACTCAAATGGTCTTTTGGTTATTTTACCCTCCAAACAAGAGTCACCTTGAGGTATAAATTCCACCTTTAAGTGACTTAAAGGTCCATCCTTTACCAACCTTTGAATCCTATTTAGGTTAATATGACCAAGTTCCAAATGCCAAAGATAAGTTTTGTTAGAGTGAGAAGTTTTAAGTCTTTTAGAGTTATTATCATTCATCTCAACATTAAGTAGTAAGTCCATCTTATGTTTGATAAAATATAGATTATTTTGCATCCATCTAGAATAGATAACATATTTGTTTTTACGAATTACCACATTAGTATTAAAAGAAACCAAATAGGAGTCTTTAAATAAACAAGCTATAGAAATTAAATTCCTCTTAAATTTAAGAACATTAAAACAATCTCGCAAAATTAAATTCCTATAATCAAAGTGAAGATGGACGTCTCCCATTGCTTTAGCTAAGACCAAGGATCCATCACCCATTCGAAGCCTGAAGTCTTCATGAAGCAGACTTTTTGTTTCTTTGAACCCATGTAGAGAAACACAAACGTGATTAGTTGCACTGGAATCTATGACCTAAATGTCACTGGATTCTTCAACTAAACAAGTTTCTAAATATAGAAAATCGCACCTACCTCCTCGGGAAAGGAGGTCCTTGCAATTTTTCTTGATGTGCCCGACCTTCTCGTAGAGCACTTTAGCTTCTTTATGTTCTTCTTCTTCTTCTTCTTGCTCTTGTTGTTAGCAGGAATAGAAGACTTCCCGTGCTTGGCCCGTTGCTTCTTTCCATCCCCAAGATTGGGATTGGAACCAAAAATAGCTGCCAAGTTGGCCTCACCACCTGCAGGAGACTCCCTAGTCAGCAGTTCAAACTCCTGTAACTATTTCATTAATTTTGTTAAGGTCTTATCCTGTCTATTGCTCAAATTAAAATAGCTCTAAATGGAATAAATTCCTTTGACAGAGTCTCAAAGACCATAGTTATCTAAGTTTCAACATTGATGTCGGCTCCATTGGTTTGTTCCTTTGTGAGGTAACCCATGACTAACATCATGTGCTCCTTTATAGACATCCCCGGTCTCTGTTTACAGTTAAGAAGTTTCCAAAGCACCTTTTGCCGCTTGGTTAAGGCCTGGCCTCCAAACATGTCTGCTAGATTATCAGAGATCTACTTGGCAGCCTCATAATCCTCATGTTCAGCCTGTAGCATGTTGTTCATGCTGGCCATAACATAGCAGTGGGCCTGATCATTTGCGTCTTTCCAACGATCATAAGCTTGGATTTGATCATTGGTGGAATTTCCCGCACGCTTAGGAGGACAAGGGGTTGTCAGCATAAATTTCAATTTCTCAAAGAAGAGGACGATGTTTAGGTTCCGTTTCCAATAATTATAATTCTCTCCGGTCAATTGGTTTTTGTCAAGTATTGATGATAAAGCGTTTTTAGACATTTTTAATCTACAATAAAGAATCATATACCAAACATAAGCAAACATAGCATAATATTTAGTAAGATAACACAATCATGTAAAAATATACAAATGTGTTTATGTGTCAAACCTTGAAAATATCATAATCTTACAATGATAATTCCCAACTCAGAATTCAACAAGCTCTTAGGGGAGTCATGCTAAATTTAATCAGGAACATGGATCTCCTCCTAATTAATATATGCCATCCAGGACCCGTATGATCTAGCATATGTTACTAATCATTTCTTTGGCCATTAATTTTATTAACAGAGCTTCTAGGGAAGGTTAATAATAACATTAACATGAGTGTATAGCCATCGTTTCAATATTTTATTCACAATTATAATCACCACCTAGGGGTGTGCTACAATAAATTATGCTAAAATACCTTATCCTCTCGGAGATCCAACCCAGTACATTATGAAGTCCCTTCCTAGGGGTTGGAACCACCATGTGCTACCTATTGACCAACAATGGAGACCTTAGGTCTTCTCTTCGAAAACCTTCTCTTACTCAATCTTTTGAAATCAAGCTTTTATTTTAAGAATATGCATGAACAATTTTTTAATTGAGCGACACTCCCTATTCTATATGGCATGTTATCAATATACATGGAAAATCATATTATAATACAAACAAGCAAAGCAATCAAGCAAAGCTACAAGCAAAATAATAATAAATAACTACAATATTATGGTTCCACCCTAGATAATAGAAAATTAAAGATTATAAGAGAATAATCGAAACATATTATCGATTCTTCATCCTTGAATCCTCAAGCTGTATCCTTCTTCATGTATTGCCCATCTTCGAGTCTTCAATTCCGCTTAGATTGAATACTCCATATTTCTGGTCATATCCAAATTTTAATGTTTCTCTAAATTGTCCCAAAAATAAAATTAAAACTACATTGAAAACTGCACCTTTTCTAGAAAAAGTTTCCAACTCTCTATTGACAAGCCGATCTATGTGATCGGCCTGTCGGTCATGACCCACCATCCTGTCGATCTTGAAAATTGGCCTACTGGTTCATGACAGATCGGCCCACTGAACTTGGAGTTCGTCCTGCTGCTTGAACCACCTAATTTTTGCCTCGCTAATGGCCTGCCAGACCTCACATCTTGCCTGTCGATCTGCGACCTTCGGCCTGCTGAACATAGAGGTCTAGCATGCCGATCGAGCAGAGATCGCCCCTTTCTAGAAAATACAATTTTTAATGCAATTCATCAATTTATTTTCAACATTTCAAAAATATAAAATTAGAGACTCAGGAAAGACCTGGGAGTGCCATCATCCATCTTCTAGATCCGTCTTCTCTAAATGATTATTTAATTACAAAATTCTTACAAATTTAAAATTAAATGATAATTCTAAGAAGGAGATAATATTCCACCATCTAATTACATGAAAAACCTAGATACGCATTCTAACATCTAAAGAACCATAATAAGCATAAATTAATTAATTAATTAATAATTAAATAATAATTTAATCAATCATAATTAATTAATAAACATTCACCATATAATCTATGACAACACAAAAATATATAGAAACCCTAGAGTGCCAACTCTCTAAAAAATTAAATTCAAGCATAGGAGAGATAAAGATCACATAATTTATTCATAGTGTACGATCATAAACTCGTAAATTTATGTGAAAACCTTAGCTTTGATACCAATTGTTAGAAAAATAGTGCACAGTGGAATTTTAAAATTTTTTTATATCAGATTATTTTTCAAAACACAAGTTTGACACACTATATGCATAAATTAATTGGATCTTACTAACCTTGTAAATGTAAAAAAACTCCTGTAATCCGTGAAGAGAAGTAACATTCTAAAAGGACTTTAACCAACGGGCATTTTTTGCTATTCTCTATCCTCGATCGGAGTGAGTGTGGGCTCATGTTGTTCAGCTTTTCCCCAGGTGGCTCTCCTTCCAACCAATTGAGAAATACTCAAAGCTATAATTCGTGATTTATGAATGATAGCTTTTCGGGGAGTTGTAGGGTCTCACTGGCAGAGTCTCACTCTAGATTTCTCAATTGATCTGAATAATAATGAGACTCACTCTCCTTTTATAGAGTTTAGGCCTAGGAGTCAGTCCTTATTAGATAAGGCCTCAAAAATTCAAATCAAAATCAAATAAGAATCAATATCTGATAAAATCTGCATGGAAACAAGTGATCCTTTTACTACCTAATCGGTAGGCCAAACTTAAAGATCGGCCTACCAAACCTCCGATAAAAAATCCCTGTGAATCTTTGTTTCCTACCCCAGATTCTTGGGATAGAGCCTTAGTTTTAATTTAAATAATGCAATAGAGAAGTTATCTGATTAAAACAGTCATATCTAGATAATCTCTACGAAAATAAATATTCCTAATAATTCAACAAGTTTATTTTGAATTAATTCAAAATTAATCCAACTGATAAATAGACATGAATTATCGAATCTCGATAATTTAACAAGTCTATCGTGAATTAATTTTATCATAAAATTAATTCAACCGATAAACAAACATGAATTATCTGATTTTACTAAATTTCAGCCAATCTGATAAATCTGACATAAGTCATCAATAATTGAAAAAACATGCCGTATCGTTACAAGATTTTGGTGAGCTAGCAAAAAGGACCAAATAGACCTACATAGTTCAAGCTCCTGATAATTATAAAACCTAATTTTCCAGATATACATTTCATAATTATCAACTCCAATGCTACTCCACTAAAAGTTTGAAGTTGTATTCTCGAACTATATAGAATTACGAAGCCTGTATAACTAAGTCTCCATGACATATCATAATGCATTGTCTCCCCATAGTATTTTCCATAATCGGTTTAAGGACAAGTTCTATCTTACCTTTTCAATTATTTTTATCTTACGTTATATTATCTCACCATCAAAAACTTACCATCCAATGACAGTATACCATTTAGTTACACCTATGTATCCGAATGATTGCGCGCTCGAGTTTTTCAATTATAAGATAATGCATATAAAAGGATATCACTACGCCTAAAGAGGAGCTATGGATTCCATATCTATGAATAGCAGGTCTACGCAATCAAGAGTCATGCCTCTAACGTACTTACATGCGTACCACTATAGAATGTGGATGTCACCCTTTGGTACATCAAAAGACATAAGTCAAGACAATGGGCCCACTATTTATCTTAGGATTAAGATATAATATAAATGATTATCTAAAGTGAATCAATTTGCTGAGACATAATTATTAATCCAAATCAATTCACTTTATTTCCTGATCTAACACATCATCACCTATGACAATGTGCCAATTTTTCTATTCATGGAGTCCACCTCCAATGGTCAAGACAAACCATCTCTCAATAGGGATATAGACAATATAACAATCTTTACATGAACAAAGAGCCTAACTTTATTCATTCGATTACGGATCTTATGATTTAGACCATCACCTTAAGAATCGTGTCTTCTAATCTGTCCACTATATGCCCGATTCTTAAAGGTTTAAACCAACAGTCATAGACTTTTGTTTGCTTAACATATATTTAAAAAATATGAACGTAAAAAGGACAAGATTTGGTATATAAATAATAAATAAATTCTTTATTGATAAAAATGTCTCCAAAAACATATTATTTTTTTACTCCTTAGGGCAAACACATCTAACATACTCAACAAGAAGCCGATGTTCTGACACAGGCAATGCCAAAGTTAGGATTTGAAACCTTGGTGAACAAGTTGGGAATGATAGAAATCTATTCACTAGCTTAAAGGAGAGTGTTGGAATATTAGGTTTTTAAAGGCAAAGAGATAGTGTCACCAAAGTATATTTGGAAAATAGATGAGCTCTGTACTTTTATTTATTTTTCCTAATTTATAAGATGTTTTTTTATTTGGTTATTTTCTTGTTTTGTTTATTGTTTCCTTCTCTGGGATTATTTTTCATATTTTTGATTGATCATTGTAATCGATATAAGGCTTCCAGCCATTATCAATAAAGTAATTCAATCTTTTCATCTTAGTAGCTTGATTTTAGATATACTAAAAGGTGACATCCTGAATTATATGAAGGTATACATATTGGTATATTGGAGACGTGACTTTTGAATAACATAGACTCATTATTCATAGAGACAGAATCCATAACTCTTTATTAAAGTTAATGACATCCTCTTATAGGCATTTTCTTAGAAGTGAAAAATTGGAACGCTCAACCATTTGAATCCATTTGTATGACTGAATGGTTTGCTATTTGTATTGGTCATAAATACTAATTATTCCAATAGTGAGATAATGGAGCATAAGATAAATTAGTTTGGAAGGTAAAGCAAAACTTGCCTTTGGACTGATTATCGATATCCTATAAGGATGTTATACATCATGATATGTCATTGGAGAAAAACTTATTGGAGTTTCATGATTTGATATATAATTGAAGAGTGCATCTTTAAGCTTTTAGTGGAGTAGCATTGGAGTTGATAATCATAAAATGAGCATGTTCGGCACACGTTTTCTAATTATAGAAGCTTGATCTATATTATTGGTTTCACTAGAAAAAAATTCAATAAAAAAGTCAAAATGCAACCAAATACTGTTATTTTTTAAAACTTTCAGGATCTTTCTTATAATGCTCTATACGATAATTGAATAAAATACAAACTTATGGATTTGGAAATAGCTTTGGATGATCAAGCAATCCAAAACTTTTAAATCTTTCTTGTTACTCTCCTTTTGAGTCAACTGGTGTGTGGGCACTGATAAGACTTCTTGAAATATCTCTTAAATATGTACTTCCAACTCATCTCAATGAAGGTTCTTGAAAGGTTTAAAAGAGAGAGCAATTAAGAAAACAAGATGGATGTCAAAGAAAAGTCTGTAGAAAATAGAGTCGTTGAAGTTTATTTATAGATAAACTAATACTAGGTGGTTATAATAGAATTCCTAGATGGATTCTATTTGAGGAAGTCACACTTACCACTAGAGTGGTGTGGTTGGGTGTGATCTGTCACCTTTCGAATGGGAAATGACACGTGTCCCAACTACATCTAATAGTGCGATTTTGAATCCATCCGATATCTATCCGAGATTCCATTAGGGTTTAAACTAAGATATTATTTATTTTAATTTTAAAGTAAATATCTTTTATAATTTTTGAATTATTTATAATATCTAATAGAATAAATAATTATTGTGCAGCATTCATTTCAACTTTTGAAAAAAAAAACTTTTTTACACTTTGCTAGCAACCATATCACATGAAACCATGCGATGTAATTGAATCAACAAACCATGAAAACACACTATGTGCTCCCAGAGTACACAATTGACACCACATCTAGTCTAGATAGTGTATTTGGTGAATTTTCACACTACAATAGTAAAGGTTTTGTCGTTGCTAAAAATGCCAAAGTTGTCACTAGAAAATTTTTTGCAATGACTTGTGACATTGCTATAGTTTGTCTCTAAAAAGATTTTAGTGACTACATAAAAATAAAAAAAAAATAATTTGTTCTTATGCAAAGAACCTTTAGCAACGACATTTTCAAAATGTGTCAGTTACTAAAAGATTTTGAATTTCAAAAATTCAAATTTGAATTTATATTTTACACGACGACAATGCCTTTGCCAAATGTTTTGTGTTAATATTTTATTTTGTATAGGGTTTTAGCAACAACTTTTAAAAATCACTTTTTTTAAATAATACAATTTTTAGTAATTTAATTTTGAAAAGAATTTAATAATATAGTAATTTTTATTTTTATTTTTTAAAGAATTTAGTTTTAATAATTATCTTGAAAACTAAATTAATAATTAACAAGAATTAACTAAAATTTCATTAAATATAGTAGCAAAACACAAACAAAATATAAATAAAACCAAATATCGTTTTACATAAAGCGTACATAAATATAGCACATAATATCTAATAATAATGTCTCATCTCCTAAGTTTTGTGCATCATCTTCTTTTTCTTCATTTATTGGAGAAGCAATTTTGGGAGGTGGTGGGGGCATTGTGAAGCTAAGGTTCCCATCAATCCTTGAAAGTGCAATAGCCATTTCTAAGTTTGGTTGTACATCTGTGTGAGCCACTGTTGGATGTTAGGAGTAAGCAGTGTATGCACACTTTGGGAAGATCCAAAAGAATGTGATCTGACAGAAGAAATAGAAGAAATGTCTTGCGTACTAAAGGTCGAACCTATTCCCTTACATGCCCCTCTACGGCTACCAAGAACGTGTTACATGATCACCTCCTCATCTACATTAATAGGATCGAATGAGCTACCAACGGCTTATGTTAGTTGAGTTTGTCTCTCCTTAACCATCTGAGACTATAATTAAAATAATATGAAAAAATGAATTAGAAAATGTATAATATACAAATGTTTTAAAATAATATGAAAGAATGAATTAGAAAATGTATAATATACAAATGTTTTAAAAGAAATTGAATAAGTGATAGAACAATGCTTACAAAATGAATTAGAAAATGTATAATATACAAATGTTTTAAAAGAAATTGAATAAGTGATAGAACAATGCTTACATGTGCAATCTTAGCAGCATCGCTGGCCCATCCTCCACCATGGTAGAAATGCTAGTCATGCCAATTATCAACGAGTGATTGTGGCATTCTGATCTTGGGATTCACCTGCATCATTAGAAGTGTGTTAAATTTTCTCTTTCAATTTTTGTAAATATTAAATTTTGAAACTAATCAATAAAATTACTTAACTTCTTATATCTATGTTGAGCAAAAGAAGACTATCCTTAATAGCTCGACCACTTGGAATTTGCATGATTAGCTATTTTACTTGGCCTATTTATTTCAAGAAATATTTTTACAATGTCATATTGAAAAATATTTGAGAGAAATACAAATTGAAAAATATTTTTACATTTACATTGCACTAATATTGTGAAGAAAAAGATTAAGGGAAATAAAACCTAACATTTCTCTGACATAAATCAATCACAACATAAATGTAAATGCTCATGGCACCAACATTGGATTGGATCCTAGCCCTAGCACATTTTGGGTTTGGTCTCTCCTCTGTATTTTTTTAATATCTCATGGATATTATTCTTCCAATCCTGGTATGCTCTCATGGCCTCCCACTAGACGATGGCATTTGTCTCAGCATCATCAGGTATCCAAAACCAATCCTGCATGTTATTCAAACATTAATAATACAAGGCTAAGAAAAATAACTTAAAGTTTTAAATATGAGTAAGATTATTACACGTATTCTGCCAGGAATTAAACTATGATCTTCCTTCAAAATATCAGTCCATTTGACATAATGAGAGGCTACACAATCCCAAGTGTGTACCCCCACTCCACTCTCAAAGAAGGCTGTATTGTCCCTAATGGCCTTCTAAGTCTTTCCTACTTTGTCGAATTGGACAGGCAATTTTCCTTTTATCGTGACAAGCTGACCAATGTCAATGCCATGATTCTTATCTCAGACCTTCCGATGGCGAAAGGCTGGTGCTGCATTCATTTTTGTGGCGGGGTGATGTCTCGTGTAGAAGAAGAAAAAAGTCCATAGATATGTATAGATAAATGTATATATAAAAAAAATTAAAAAATTTATTCATACCTGACTCATATTGTGAGGGCAACTGGTACAGTCCTGGTAAGGGCTTGGATCCACTAATGAAACTCATACAAGTTGCTATAGGACTAGACATAGCTAAAGATTGATGTAGTGGAATGATGATTATTTTATATGGCGTTAAATAAATCTAAAAATTGGCATGAGTTTCAAAGCATACAAGAAAAATACAATAGGTAAAAATCATTCATCATCATTGTTGTGTTAGGAATATCTTCAAAGTTATGATCTATATCATCATCTTTAAAGTCATCTTCCTACGTTGGCTCCTCATCATCATTAGACTCTTCTATTGTATCATTGACCTCTTCATCATCAACGAAATCAGAATCATTTGTTGTGTTATCTTCTAAGATATCTTGTATTTTTTCCACTGCATTAGATTAAACATTGGGTCCTCTAAATGTTGAGTCCAAGTTAGGTTGTTCGATTTCCAATTGAAAGTTGGAATAGTTGTTGTCTTCTAAGACGTGAGCTTTATGCAATTCCTCATTAGGCATATCCTATATATATCAATGCCCAAAGTGTTCAAAAACTTTCCAGTTTGCGCCATTTAAAGGATCGTCTACATAGAATACTTGATGTGCTTAGGAAGCAAGTATAAAAGGATCATCCCTCTTCCATTTGGTATTGCCGTAGATACTTGTCTTATTTTTCCACACCTGTTTTCTTCTCCTGATTTGGATTGGTATTAAACCACTTGCACATGAATAATACCACAGAAAAATCATTTATGTATGACAGTTGAATGGCCTCCTCCAATTGCCCATAAAAGTAGCATCTTCTGTTCCAGTACGTACACCACACCACTTTGAGTTTGACACCTTACATCAAGATTGTATACAAGGAACTTAACTCCATTTACGGCACAACTTGGTATGATCGAATAGACATGTTAGTTACTATCGATGAGTTCATTTGTCGTAGATCATACATCTACAAGAAGATGTAGTTAGTTATAAGTTTGAGCACATAGAATTGATGAATCAATTGTATGCAATATAATGTGATCATTCGATCTATTAGTATTTTATACCTTCTTATAGAACTAGTTGGTAACTAGACAGATGAACCTCTCTCCCAGTCATCTAGGTTCAACGTTCAATCAATCATTCATACGGTATTGAATTTGATCCAAGTTTTGTCCACCACTTGCTACTAGTTCCCTCATGTGTTTACTACATAAAAATTTTTTTGATATTTTTTAGTAAATATATTTTGTGATGCATAATTAATGATCGTACAAGATGACTAATAACAGCCCATACTTAAGATATTGTTCAATCTTGGAAAATTGATCAATATTTGCCACTCAGCTTTTTTCCTTGTCTCATTTAATGTGATCAATGTCAACTTTCCCAACAGGCATAATTAAGATTGAAATATAGACAACTTTTGATTTTGAGAAGGATCATTCTCCACCATAATTCCTTTTAGGTCTCAATACTACTTAGGTACACAGAGTAAAAGGTTAGTGCTTCATTCACAATGTACTCCTTTGCAATGGATCCCTGTGGTCGAGCCCGATTTTGTACATATTTTTTAAGGTTGCCAATGTATTGTTCAAATGGATACAACCATCTCATATGAATTGGATCTCCAATAATGGCTTCCTCTGGTAGGTTCAGCACCAAGTGAGCCATGACATCGAAAAAAGCTAGTTGGAAAATTGTCTCTAATTTGCATAAAATCATAATAATAATTTCTTGTGCTTTCTCCAAATATTTAATGTTCAAGTTTCTTGCACATATGAGCTAGAAATATCCTTAAAATTCAATAATTGTGTCAACGATCTCTTTTTTTAGATATCATTGCATTATCACATGACAGTCATGAGATTTAAGACCAGTAATCTTACTCTCTAAATCAACAATATTTCTCCTCAACTTTGATGCAAGCTTGTTAGGAAACCTCACTGATTTAAAGAAATCACAAAATAGTTTTCTATCAGATGACACCAAAGCATAGCTTGCACGTGGTTTTGTCCACTTATCCTTGTCCTTGTATAGGTGTAACTCCTTTATTTCATTTAAGTCCTCTAATCTTTCCTTGCTTTATTTGTATCATTTGTTTTGCTTTCTATATTTAAAATTGTCTCCACTAAATTGTAGCGTGTATTCTTGTTGATATGCATGACATCCAAATTGTGTTAGAACAACAATGATTTCTAGTATGGTATTTCCCAAAATATACTGACCGTGGGCCAGTTCAACTATTGCAGATCTTACTTTCTTTTCACACTCCATATTTCTTTTGTTTACCACGAATTCGAACCCGAACAAGCTTGAGTTGGTTTAATATCTCTTCCCAAGTCTTAGGAACTGGTACACTACCTCGTTTTACTTTACCATCAATCACATTTTGTGATCATTTGGAAGCCATTTATGATCACCAGTATAATGAATTTTTCTCCTACAGTGCCTTGAAGGGGCCCTATCATTGTATTTTGGACATGCTTTATAACCCTAACCATTCCAGCCAGATAAATTACTATAAGTAGGGAAGTCATTAATAGTCCATATTAAAGCAGCACGTATATCGAATGAAGTATCAAAAGCAACGTCTTACATGACAATCTTGTCAATCCATAGCTCCTTCAACACATGTACAAGTGGTCTCAAAAACACATCCATATCCTTTCTAGGAGAGCTTAGGCTTGGAATTTGCAAAGTCAACATTAAGTACATATCCTTCATATACAACCACAGAAGTAGGTTGTAACAAGTTAAAACCACTTGTAAGAGACTATATAGAGAGGTCATGCTTCCAAAAGGATTTAATCCATCGACAGCTAAGCCCAATCGAACATTTCTTAGTTCAATAGCAAAATCTAGATACAGTTTGTCAAAATCCTTCCAAGCCTTATTGTCAACCAGATGCTTTAACACCTCTTTAGGATTCGATCCACCTCGATATTGCCATGTCATATCCTTGGCAGCATTTCTAGAGGCATACAAGCGCCTTAATTGATCCTTTAAAGCAAAATACCGTAACTATTACACCCCAAAATTTAGGAGATGATGTGGCGGGTTAATTAAGATAATTGAACCAAATTTTAATTAAAATCACAAATTAAGTATTTGGGTTATTTTGAAAACGTGATAGTTTAAAAATCTTTTTGGAGAATTTCTCATTTAATTAAAGTAGGAGAAATGAAATAAAATAATAGAGACAGTTAGATGCGAGATGGGTCTCACCAGGCCGACATGAATGCACACACATAATGTCGACAATAATAAATTACAACCTCAGTCCAATACGAGAAATAAAGGTTAAGACATTACATGCCTTGATTTGATAAGTAAATAACCTCATCTAGAAGTCCTATAGCTCGTGAGTCCGTCCAATAGACTCCCAATGGATCCTAAGTTAAAGTTCACCTACAGGGGGGAGGTTTTTAAAACAAATAAAAACATGAGCGGGAGGTTTAGTAGGACTAAGTTTAGAAAGCATTAATTTAGATATAAAATTTGGCATTAATTTAAGAAATATAAAGTACAATAAATCAAATGTATAAATTTTCCTTCTTACTGTCTAGTCCATTTATTCATCCAGAAGTGGTCTCAATATTCGACCTTAGTCAAAGCCATTTATAACACCATAAAAGTGGCCTAGTTGGGCTTTAGGACTTGCCCCCAAGGTCGCACACTACACGACCCGATCTCTAAGTATGGCATCATGCCCTAATGTACTTATGTCATATTAAATTCTCATGTTACTGGATATTCTCATTTCCATTTATTATTATTCCGTTCCTTATGTGTATTTCATTATTTAACAATTATGAAAAACAATTGATAAAATTCTTCTTGATCATTTCTTAAAACATTTTGTAGGAGATCATTTTGTGGCCAAAAATAATTTCTAAAATCATGGCTAATAAAGAAAGGGGTGAAAGTCCTACCTCAATATTCTGCACCATGACTTAACACCGCAGTCCCGACCTGCTATATGTTAGCTCCACAAAACAATAATCAACCTTAAAAGTATACTAAGTTCCATCAATATCTAACTTAAAGTATGCTACAATGCTACGCTATCTTATGGTGTCTTAGTATGCCTTTAAAGTTCACAAAATCATACCTTAGGTTCAAGGTCTTTATCTAGGTTTTAAATGGTGAAAATGGGTGAAAACAGCAAAATTTCATGAAGTTTGATTGGCCTGTTGAACTTTCCTATCCGGCCTGCCGAACTCCACAGTTCTGCCTACTAGCCGTTTGGCATGGGCCTGCCAAACTGGCCAAGGATTGGCTTACCGATGGTATGAATTTGGCTAGCCAAACTCATGAGTATGGCCTGCAGATGCTCATGATCAGCCTGTTGAATTGGAAAAATCTAGGGACTTGAGACTTCAAGTATCGGCCTCCTCGAACTCAAAATTCCATTTTGAAGCTATTTTTCAATTCCTAGAGCATGCATAATGTCCATAA
Source organism: Artocarpus hirsutus (assembly GCA_946598075.1). Lineage (NCBI taxonomy): Eukaryota > Viridiplantae > Streptophyta > Magnoliopsida > Rosales > Moraceae > Artocarpus > Artocarpus hirsutus. The sequence continues at coordinate 43,224 of CAMOHE010040537.1, read as the reverse complement.
ATGATTGAAAAACACATTGAAATACTTTACAACAAGTTTTACATAGAAATTTTCAAATTATTCTAAAAATAAGAAAAAGGAGAAAAACTTGATTTAGCTTGATTTTGTCAAATCAAGCGTAGATTCATGAGGGTTTGAGTCCTACTAACTTAAATTGAAGGTTTCCTAAGCTCCAAAAACTCAAATTTCAACATTCAAGGAAATTAAAGGATTTCAGAAAAAAAAAGTTAGAAATTTTGAAAGTTAAGTAAACTAACCTCAAATTCGAGCTTTAAATCAAGTTTATGGAGACCAAATCTTGCTTCTTAAGCTTCCAATCTTGTGAGGATTCAAGGCTTGAGCTTAATTTTGAAATCAAAGTGTGAGAGAGAGAAGAAATGGGAAGAGAGATAGAGAGAGAGAGTGAGCTGAGAAAGTGAGAGGGAAAGAGTGAGGGAGAGAAAGATAAATAGAAAGGGAGAGGGTGGTTTTTTTTTTTTTTTTTTGTAGAGTGAAAACCATGTCCCGCACATGGTTTTCATAAAAAGGACATGTTCGGTATTTGACAAATTATTTTGTTTAAAAATTTAAAATAACAAATACAAATAATCAAATGTGAAATAAGTCAAAATATTACAAAATAATTAAATTAAGTTCAAAGTCACATTAAGGCATACTAATCCACCATTTACACACTGATTACACTTAATTCAATTCCTAGGTATTATAGCTCTCCACCCTTAAAAGAAATTTTGTCCTCGAAATTAGGATCTAACTTAGAAACAAAATAGATGCAGATACAATCCTCGCATAGTCAACTCTAACTCCCAAGTCGCTTCATCAGCTTCGTGGTGCTGTCATGCTACTTTCACTAACGAAATTTCATGGCGTCATGGATTTATCACTTTTCGATCGATAATCTGGATCGGCACCACCTCGTAGGTCATCTTTTCCTAAATTCACACATCACAAAATGAGATGATCTTGCTTGACTCGGGTAGACATTTCCAAAGCATCAACACATAGAATACATAATGCACATGAGAAAGTTCGGGAGGGAGATTGAGATGACGATATGCAACCATACTAACATGTTGAGATATCTCAAACAATCCAACATACCTTAGTGCAAGTTTCCCACTTACACTGAAGCACGAAATACCCTTACGCGAAGAAACCTTCAAGAGAACGAAATCCCCTAGTTTGAATTCCAAAGGTTAGTGTCTCCTATCGGCATAACTCTTCTGCCTACTATAAGATACTTTTAATAGATCATGAATCACGACGATCTTTTCATTGCTCTCACGAACCTCATCAGGTCCAATAATGATCTTGTCTTTCGGTCCTACCCAACACACTAGTGATCGACTCGGTCGTCTGTAGAGGGCTTCGAATGGTGCCATACCAATACTCACTTGATAGTTGTTGTTATACACGAATTCCTCTAGAAGCAAATGCTTCTTCCAATTCTTGCCAAAATCCAATACACACGTGCATAACATATCGTCCAAAACCTGAATAACTCACTTAGATTATCTATTGGTTTGAGGATGAAAGGCGGTGCTGAAGTTCAAATCCGTTCCCAAGGCTTCCTGGAAACTCCTCCAATACTTGGCAATGTACTCAAGACATCTTTTCTCATGCCTCTCCACCAATGTTGCCTCTTTAAATCGCGATACATCTTTGTGCTTCCTTGATGAATAGTGGACTGAGACTTGTGAGCTTCATCCATTACAGCCTTTGTCACTTCCTCTATCATAGGCACTACCAGACGCTCCTAAAGTACAATGGCCCATCTGCATGTATCCTCTATTCTTCAAACTGCTCTCCATTTTGAATACGCGTCCGTATTCCCTAAAGATGCTGATCCCGCCATTGATTCTATTTTATCATTTGGACGAGTGCTGGGGCAGACTCCATGTGATACACCAAAACCTGATCGCCACCTTCGTAGTACTGTAGCCCATATTCATTGACTGTAGCTCCTCTTCTCTAATCCATAAGTGCTAGGCATGCTAAAATCCTAGAAGACTTTCTACTAAGCGCATCTACAACTACATTGGCCTTTATCGAATAATACTGTAGCGTAAAATCGTAGTCTTCCATGTATTCCATCCAACTACATTGCATCAAACTCAAATCCCTCTGAGTGAACAAATACTTTAAGCTCTTGTGATCCAAGAAAATCTGGAAAATTGCTCCATACAAGTAGCATCTCCAAATCTTCAAGGCATGAATCACTGTGGCAAGCTCCAAGTCATGGGTGGGGTAGTTCTGCTTGTAAAGCGTCAACTGTCATGATCCATAAGCCATAGCATGTCCATGTTGCATCAACATGCACCCAAGTCCTCATCCCATTACATCAGTGTAGACCTCATACAGCTCATCGTTACTCGGTATGATTAGCACTAGGGTAGTGGTCAACCGATTCTTCAACTCTCAGAAAGCATATTTGCACTCTTCATCCCATTCAAACCTGACATTTTTCTTAATTAATCGCGTTAATGGAACCCTTATCTTTAAGAAATCCTGCACAAATTTCCAATAGTATTATGTGAGACTCAAGAAACTACAGATCTCTGCCACATTTCTCGGTCATTCCTATTGCACTATTGCTTTTATCTTGGAAGGATCTACTGAAATGCCTTGATCAGAGATGATATGCCCCAAAAACTTAACCTCAGTCAACCAAAATTAGTATACAATTGGTGCAAAGTCTAAAGCGTGATCCTCAAATGCTCCTCATGCTCTTCGTAGGTCTTGAAGTAGATTAGTATGTCATTAATAAACATGACCACAAACTGATCTAAGTAAGGCCTGAATATCCTGTTCATCATATCCATGAAAGCTATTGAAGCATTCGTCAACCCAAACGGCATCACAAGAAATTTGAAGTGTCCATACTAGGTCATGGAAGTTGTCTTGGGAATATCCTCTTCTTTGATTCCAAAGCTGATGATATCTGAATAGCAAGTATAATTTTTGAGAAATACGGAGAACCTCCCAACTGATCAAATAACTCATCGATCCTGGGTAGTAGATACTTATTCTTCATAGTCATCTGATTCAGTTATAGATAATCGATACACAACCTAAGAGTACCATCATGCTTCTTGGCAAACAAAACTGGTGCACTCCACAATGACATATTGTTTCGAATATAACCTTTATCTGCAAGTTCCTGAGGTTGCTTTCTCAATTCCTTCATTTCTACTGGTGCCATTTGATACAGTGCTATGGAAATCGGAGATGTCCTAGAGAATAACTCAATGCTTAATTTAACCTCCTCGTGTAGTGTCAATCTAGGCAATTTGTCAAGGAAGACATCATCGAACTCATCAACCACCAGTATCATTGTTTTTCCTTCTACTGCACTAGACTCTTCTTCTAGATTCAAAGAAGTGTATAACAAGCTAGATTTCTCCGTCCTCTAAGACACGTCTTCATGAGTCACTCACTCATCACTTGATCATTACCACCTTGGTAAGTGATCATCGTCCCTCTGTCAAATACTAAGGTTACCTTCCTATGGTGAAATCTACTAGGGCACTATACTTAGACAACTAGTCCATTCCCAAGATCGTATCTTATGATCTCATGGGGATTACAATCAAATCACTCTTTAGAGTCTCACCCCCAATCATTATCTTACATGATTTACATAAACAATTCACATACACTCACCCTAAGGGTGAGGGAATAATTAAGGGTTCATCAAACTCCTCTATTTCTAATCCCAAGGTATGTACAAAAGAACTCAAAATGAGAAAATGAATGGGCACCAGTATCAAACAAAACATGAGCTAAGGATTGAGAAACCAAAATCGTACCATTGACAACTACATTGTTGGTCTGAGCTTCTAAACTCCCTAATTCATGGTGTGAGCTTGGGCTAGAACTTCCTTTTTCCTCGACTAATATTGCTAGGTTCTAGATTCGTCTACCGATATTGTCGCAGTGGAGTTGACTGCATACTAGCTATGCTTAGTGCTCGATACTGTAGGGCATTTCATTGGAAATTCCGTAGCTAGTATCCTTGCGTTAGGTGTTGCATTTGCTGTAGAGGGAACTGATGAAACTGCAGTTAAGTGAGTTGTTGTGGCAAAGGAAAGGACTAGGGTTAAGGCTAATGACTTGCACCTTCTCCAACTTGAAATCCTTGTCAAGCATTCCTGATAGGGCAATTCCTCTTGATGTGTTCCAATTGCTGACAGTAGTGGCAATGGAAGTTGTAAGGATTGTTGCGTCTGCTACCTAATGAATTGCTTCTCCCATTGGTGTTACCTTGCTAATTCTTCACCTAGGCTTAGCGGTTGTTACCTTTCCTATTACTCCTTTGGGGTCCTTCAGATGTTCTCACCTGATTCTTGTAGTAAAGAGCATAGTCACTTTCCACAAGTATAGCTGACGACACTAATTCATCAAAATTCTAGAGTTGCAAGGCTACAGTTGCTGTCGGATGGATGCCTCAACCCTTTCCTAAAACTTAATGCACTTTTCATGCTCAAATGCCACTACGGATAGAGAAAATCTAGCTAGCTCATTGAACTTTGCTTCATACTCCCAAACTGCCATGTTACCCTGCTCTAATTTGTAAAATTCGATGACCTTCTGATCTCGGTACCTTTGCAGAAAGTAACAGTCATAGAATAATTCGTTGAACCTATCCAATTGATGTTCTTATTGTTTTCTAGATGCTTGGCTTGCTTCCACCAGGTATTAGCACTACCTTCAAGTTTAAAACCTACAAATTCCACTCGATACTCCATTGGTACACCAAGGTGTCACATCCCGGGGTACAGAAGGTGACGTGGTAGATTAATTAAGTTAATTAAATAGAGATTTAGTTAAAGACTGAGTTTTAGGATTAAATTTATAAATAAAAATGTGATAATTTTAAAATCGTTTATTTAAAACGAGCAGTTATAATATCCGAACAAATAAAATATTATAAAATGAAATAAGCGATAAGGAAACGATAAAAAAAATAAAAATATAGGATGAGGCGAGAATGGGTCCCACTGACCCACATTTTGTGCACACACAAAGTATTGACAATATTACAATACAACCACAATCCAAAAATAAAGAAAGTTAAGAATTTACAAGCTTTGTCTTGCTATAATACAACCTACCAAAATCTTCTACTAGTCGCAAGTCTAGACAGCGGACTCTTCTCCGATCCTAAGCTGATATCCACCTATGGGATAAGATTTTAAAACAAATAAAACGTGAGCAAAAGGCTCAGTAGGACTATTTATTTTGAAAATATTTAACTTTAAACGAAACTGTTTTAATCAAATAAATACATAGAAAACGAACTAGAACAAATAAATAAATAAATAGATGAAAATTTAATAAAGGCTTTATCTTACCAAAACAGTTTAAATAGGTCGACCAGAAAAATACCATTTTCTTTTCCTGGGCAAACCATATGTAATTCACCACCGTAGTGGCCCAACTGGGTTTCGGGACCTGCCCTCAAGGTCGTATAGTACACGACCCGATCTTTGATATGACATCATGCCCTAAACTATATACATACATATATCTCTTTATGATTATTAAAATCTCTTTTTACCAAATATGATCATTTACATTTATTATGAGGTTTATTATAAAAATCACCTCAATTCTACCATTTATGAAATCAGTACATAAAGATCCTTTTTCAACCAATCATTGAAAACATTTTTGTTAAAAAATTCACTTGAGGCCAAAACATTTGACACTGGCTACCAAAGGGGTAGAAGTCCTACCTCAATACTCATGCCAGTGTCTCACACCATAATCCTGGTCCGCTATACATTAGCTCCGCGGATCCACGCACAACCTTAAATGAAAACTAGGTCTATTAGTATCTAATCCAAGATATCCTAGATTATTAAATCATCTTATGGTGTCCTAGTGTGCTACTTAGGTTTATAAAATCATTTTATATAGTCAGAATTTCTATCAAGGTTCAAAACAGTGAAAACGGGTGAAAAATCACAAAATTTCACCATACCCGGTTAGCCTATCGGTCACCCTGGTTCGACCGGCCGAACTATGTAGTTTGGCCTGCCGGAGGTCCAAGTCCAGTCGGTCAAACTTTCCTAGGTTCGGACTGCCGGTAGGATGAATCCGGCCTGCCGAACACGAAGTTCGGCCTGCCGATCTGGGAAAATTTTAGAATTTTCCAAGCACGGGTCTCAGCCTTCCCGAGCCCAAATCTTCAATTCCAAACTATTTTCTCAATTCTTAGTTATGGGTAATACTCATAATTGATAGAAAAACATTGTAGATTACATTTTGATGCATCAAAACAAGTTTTAAACAAAATTTTTAGAAAAATCCAAAAATGAGAAAAATTTGAGAAAAATGAAAAATCTTGTTTCAAATCTGTTTTTGATGAAACAAAGTTTATATTCTAGCTAATCTAAGCTCATCTAACCTAGATTGAAGGTTTTCTAAGCTTAGAAATGCTTAGATTTCAAAATGCAAGAAAATTTGAAAAATTGAAAAAGTTTTGAAATTTAGAAACTAACCTTGAATCGAAGCCTTGAATCGAGTTTGTGGTTGCTAAATCTCATTCCCGAGCCTTCAATCCACAATCCCGAAGCTTGAAATCGAATTTTGTTTCAAAAATTTTGAGAGAGAATGAGAGAGAGAGAGTGAAACTGAGAGAGAGGAAGAGAGAGCGAGAGAGATGAGCGAGAGAGGAGAGAGAAAATGAGGAAGAGAGAGAGAGAAGTGAGATATAAATAGGGGGAGAGAGAGAAAATTAGTTGCAAAAAACCATGTGCAACAACAACACACTGTTTTCAAATAAAAGCTACTTGGTATTTAACAAATCATTTTATTAAAATTTAAAATAACAATTAAAATTAATCAAGAGTAATTAAAATTTTTAAATCAATAAAATAACACCAGATTTAGAAATTTCACAAAATAATCAAGTTAGGTTTAAAATTCTCGTTATGGCACACTAATCTACCATTTTACATTCTAATGACATTTAATAAATTTCGGGGTGTTACAACTCTCCCCTAAAAGAAATTTCATCCTTGAAATTTACATATCGATTCAAAAACAAAACAAATGTGGATACAACTCCCGCATACTCGACTTTAATTCCCAAGTGGCTTCATCAACCTCGTGATACTGCCACATGACCTTAACTAACGCGATCTCACGACGACGCAAGGTAATCACTTTACGATCGATGATCTGGATTGGCACTTCTTTATACGTCGTGTCTTCCTGAACCTATACGTCCTCGAGTGAAACGATCTTATCCTGCTCAGGTGGACATTTTCGAAGCATCGACACATGAAATACATCGTGAACATGTGAAAATTCTGGAGGAAGGTTGAGTCGATAAGCAACCACACCAACACGATGAGTAATCACGAACGGTCCAACATATCTTGGCACTAGTTTTCCTTTTACTCTGAATCGTGAAATGCCTTTGCGAGGTGATACCTTCAAAAAAACAAAGTCTCTAACCTCAAATTCCAAGGGTCAACGTCTTCTATCTGCGTAACTCTTTTGTCGACTCTGAGCTGCTTTCAGTCGGTCTCGAATCACGATGATCTTCTCGTTGCTATCGTGGATCTCATCCTGCCCAAGAATAACTCTATCTTTCGGTTCGACCCAACACACTGGCGATCGACACAGTCGTCCATAAAATGCTTCAAACGGTGCCATACCAATACTCAATTGATAGCTGTTATTGTATGCGGACTCCACCAGATGCAAATACTTCTTCCAGTTTTCGTCGAAATCTAATGCACACGCACGCAACATGTCTTCGAGAATCTAAATAACTCGCTCAGATTGCCCATCGGTCTGAGGATGAAACGTTGTACTGAAGTTCAAATCTGTGCCCATGGCCTCCTGAAAGCTCCTCCAGTACTTGGCATTGAACTTGGTATCCCTATCTAAGGTGATGGACAAAGGAACTCCATGCAATCTTACTATGTTCTGCATATACAATTCCCCAAGAATCCTCCTCAAACACATCGATCTAAACGAGCTGAAATGAACTGACTTTGTTAACCTGTCGACCATGACCCAAATCGCATCGTACCGCTGCTCCGTCCTTGGCAATCCGGTAAGGAAATCCATCATCACGTGCTCTCATTTCCACCCTAGAATAGGAAGTGGCTGAAGCTGTCCTACTGGCTTCTGATGCTCAACTTTCACCTGAAGACAAGTTGCACACTTGGCCACGTATTCTCGAATATCCTTCTTCATACCTCTCCACCAATATTGCCTCCTAAGATCACGGTACATCTTCGTGCTCCCTGGATGAATGGCGAATTGAGACTTATAAGCTTCGTCCATTACGGCCTTCGTCACTTCTGCAATAGCTGGAACCACTAGATGCTCCCAGAAGTACAACGATCCATCCGCATGTATCCTCCATTCTTCAAACTACTCTTTGTTTTGAATTCGTGTCCAGATTCCCTGAAGATGCTGGTCTTGCCATTGATTTTGCTTTACCATCTGAACAAGAGCTGGGGTCGTCTCCATGTGGTACACCAAACGCGATTGTAGTCTTCATGATACTGTAGCCCGAACTCATTTACTATCACATCCCTTTTCCAATCTTCAAGAGCCAAACATGCAAGTATCCCTGAAGATTTTCGACTGAGCGCATCTGCAACGACGTTAGCTTTCCTGGGATGATACTGCAACACGAAATCGTAACTCCATGTATTCTATCCATCTTTGCTGCCTCAAGTTCAAATCCCTTTGAGTAAACAAATACTTTAAGCTTTTGTGGTCAGAGAAAACTTGAAATGTCGCTCCATACAAATAACATCTCCAGATCTTCAACGCATGAATCACTACCGTGAGCTCCAGATCATGAGTAGGGTAATTTCGTTCGTGAGGTCGTAACTATTTCGATCCATATGCTACCACACGTCCATGTTGCATCAACACACACCCGAGTCCACGCCCTGAAGCATCCATGTAAACCTCATATGGCTCATTGCTACTGGGAATGATCAATACTGGAGCTGAAGTCAACCGATTCTTCAACTCTTGAAAAGAAAACTCACATTCTTCACTCCACTCAAACCTGACATTCTTCCCAATCAACCTCGTCAACAGTGCTGCTCTCTTTGAAAAATCTTTCACAAATTTCCTGTAATATCCTGCAAGTCCCAAGAAGCTGCGGATCTCTGCCACATTCCTCGATCGTTCCTAATCCACTATGGCTTCTATCTTAGATGGATCCATCGAAAAACCATGCTCGGAGATGACATGACCAAGAAATTTGACTTCTGTCAACCAAAACTCACACTTTTCTTTCTTGGCATACAACTGATGTTCTCGTAGAGTCTAAAGCAGGATCCGAAGATGCTGCTCGTGCTCCTCCCAAGTCTTAGAATAAACCAAGAATGTTGTCGATGAACACGATCACAAACTGATCCAAGTAAGGCCTGAATATCTTGTTCATCAAATCCATGAAAGCTGTCAGAGCGTTTGTCAATCCAAATGACATCACCAGAAATTTAAAATATCCATACCGAGTCCTAAAAGTTGTCTTAGGATTGTCCTCTTCCTTAATCCTGAGTTGATGATATCCTGACCTCAAGTCTATCTTTGAGAAGTATCGCGAGCCTCCCAACTGATCAAATAACTCGTCAATCTTGGGCAGAGGATACTTATTTTTCACTATGACCCGATTTAACTGTCGATAATCTATGCATAACCTGAGAGTTCCATCATGCTTCCTTGCAAACAAAACCGGTGCTCCCCACGATGATGTACTATTCCAGATGTATCCCTTATCAACAAGCTCCTGAAGTTGCTTCCTGAGTTCTTTCATTTCTGCCGGTGCCATCCGGTAAGGTGCTATGGAAATCGATGCTGTTCCTAGAAACAATTCAATACAAAACTCGATTTTCGGATGCGGTGGTAATCCTAGTAGCTCATCAGGGAAGACATCTTCAAATTCGTCTACCACTGGAATCACTGCACGTCTTCTCGAAACACTGGGCTCTCCTTCCAAATTCATGAGAAAGGCATAGCAAGCTGCGTTCTTCCGCCCTCCGAGACACGCTCTTACAAGACGCTCACTCATCAGTCGATCACCACCACCCTAGTGAGTTATCACCGTCCCCTTATCAGAAACTAGGGTTACTTTCTTAAGTTGGCAGTCGACTACTACACTGTATCTAGACAGCCAATCCATCCCTAGGATTACATCATATGAACTCATGGGGATCACAATCAAATCACTTTTCAAAATCTCATCCCCAATCCTTATTTTACAAGCTTTACAAATACTATTCACACACACCCACCCCAAGGGTGAAGCTATAACTAAGGGTTCGTCGAACTCTTCTATCTCTAATCCCAAGGCATGTACAAAAGAGCTCGAAATGAGAGAATGAGTGGCACCAGTATCAAATAACACGTGTGCTAAAGACTGAGAAACCATAATCGTACCATCGACAACTACGTTACTAGTCTGGACATCTGAACTCCCTGTTGTCATCATATGAACCTGTACTGGAGCTTTTCCTTTTCCTTTACCAACAGTATTGGATCCTGGGTTAACTGGTTGATACTGCTGCGATGATGGCGACTGCATGCTGGCTATACTCGATGCTCGGTACTAAGGGACGTTACGTTGAAAGTTCTGCGGTTGGTGTCCTTGCGTTGAATATGGCAGTTGCTGAGGTGAGAACTGATGGAATGGAAGCTAAGGGTACTGCTGAGGTTGAGGTAGAGTCTGAAGCTGAGGCTGACAACTAGCTCCTTCTCCAGTCTGAAATCCTAGGCGAGCACTCCTAATCGGGCAATTCCTCTTCATGTGTCCCAGCTGCTGACAAAAATACAATAGAAACTATAGGGGTTGCTACGCCCGTTGTTAGATGAGCTGCTGCAGTCACTGTTTGTGCCACCCTGCTTGTTCTTTCCCGGAGTTGGTCGACTACTGATGCTCCTTCTGCCGCTCCTCTATAGTCCTCCTAACGTCTTAGCTCGATTTTCACAGTATTGCACGTAATCATTTTCCACTGATATTGCTAATGACACAAGCTCACCAAAGTTCCTAAGTCATAGAGCAACTATCTGTCGTCGAATAGGGGCTTTGAGTCCGTCTTGGAATTTGATGCACTTCTCACGCTCTGACACTACTACAGATGGAGCAAACCTAGCCAATTCATTAAACTTCGCTTCGTATTCCCGTACTAACATATCTCCTGCTACAACCTATAGAATTCTGCCGCCTTTTGATCCCTGTATCCCTACGAAAAATACCGATCGTAGAATAGCTCCTCAAACCTATCCCAACTGATGTCACCATTGTTCTCTAAACGTTTAGCTTGCTTCCACCAAGTGTTAGCACCACCTTCAAACTTATATGCCATAAATTCCACACGATACTCCGCTGGCACACCGAGAGTATCTAGATGCTTCACGATTGAATCTAACCAATATTCTGCCACCTGTGGGTCCCCATTTCTATCAAAAGTCGGTACAGATGCATGTCGAAACTCCTTAAAATATGAATGCCTATGACTAGCCTCAAAATCGTCTGATCTTGCCCTAGTTGCCATCTACCGAAATGCAGCAAACATAGCCCTCATCATGCCCTCATCATTTCCAAACTCGGTGTCAGCTGTCGAGCATCGTCTAGGTGCCATTCTCACACTTCTGAAAACAAAATTTGGATTGTCAGTGATATTTCATTGTCGAACCTATGTGTGCATAATTCCCAAGGTTCATAACCTAGGCTCTGATACCATTCTGTCACGCCCTAGGGTATGGGAGGTGACGTGGTAGATTAATTAAGTTAATTAAATAGAGATTTAGTTAAAGACTGGGTTTTAAGATTAAATTTATAAATAAAAATTTGATAATTTTAAAATCGTTTATTTAAAATGAGCAGTTATAATATCCGAACAAATAAAATATTATAAAATAAAACAAGCGATAAGGAAACGATAAAAGCAATAAAAATATAGGATGAGACGAGAATGGGTCCCACTGACCCACATTTTGTGCACATACATAGTACTGACAATATTACAATACAACCACAGTCCAGAAATAAAGAAAGTTAAGAATTTACATGCCTTGTCTTGCTATAATACAACCTACCAAAATCTTCTAATGGTCGCAAGTCCGGACAGCGAACTCTTCTCTGATCCTAAGCTGATATCCACCTATGGGGTAAGATTTCAAAATAAATAAAACGTGAGCGAAAGGCTCAGTAGGACTATTTATTTTGAAAATATTTAACTTTATATGAAACTTCGTTAATCAAATAAATACATAGAAAATGAACTAGAACAAATAAATAAATAAATAAATAGATGAAAATTTAATAAAGGCTTTATCTTCCCAGAACAGTTTAAATAGGTTGATCAGAAAAATACCATTTTCTTTTTCTGGCCAAACTATATGTAATTCACCACTGTAGTGGTCCAGCTGGATTTCGGGACCTGCCCCCAAGGTCGCATACTACACGACCCGATCTCTGATATGGTATCATGCCCTAAAATATATACATACATATATCTCTTTATGATTATTAAATCTCTTTTTACCAAATATTATCACTTACATTCATTATGAGGTTTATTATAAAAATAACCTCAATTCTACCATTTATGAAATCAGTAAATAAAGATCCTTTTTCAACCAATCATTGAAAACATTTTTGTTAAAAAATTCACTTGAGGCCAAAACATTTGAAACTGGCTACCAAAGAAAGGGTAGAAGTCCTACCTCAATACTCATGCCGATGTCCCACATCATAATCCTGGTTCGCTATACGTTAGCTCTGCGAATCCACGCACAACCTTAAATGAAAACTAGGTCTATTAGTATCTAATCCAAGATATCCTAGATTATTAAATCATCTCATGGTGTCCTAGTGTGCCACTTAGGTTTATAAAATCATTTTATATAGTCAAAATTTCAATCAGGGTTCAAAATAGTGAAAATGGGTGAAAAATCACAAAATTTCATCATGCCCGATCAGCCTATCGGGCACCCTAGTTTGGCCTGGCGGAGGTCCAAGTCCGCTCGGTAGAACTTTCCTAAGTTCGGCCTGCCGGTCGGATGAATCCGGCCTACCGAACACTTGAATCTGGCCTATCGAACACGAATTTCGGCCTGTAGATCTGGGAAAATTCTAGAATTTTTCAAGCACGAGTCTCAGCCTCCCCGAGTCTAAATCTTCTATTCCAACCTATTTTCTCAAATCTTAGGCATGGGTAATACTCATAATTGATAGAAAAACATTGTAGATTATATTTTGATGCATCAAAACAAGTTTTAAACAAAATTTTTAGAAAAATCCAAAAATGAGAAAAATTTGAGAAAAATGAAAAATCTTGTTTCAAATCCGTTTTTGATGAAACAAAGTTTATATTCTAGCTAATCTAAGTTCATTTAACCTAGATTAAAGGTTTTCTAAGCTTAGAAATGCTTAGATTTCAAAATACAAGAAAATTTGAAAAATTGAAAAAGTTTTGAAATTTAGAAACTAACCTTGAATCGAAGCATTAAATCGAGTTTGTGGTTGCTAAATCTCATTTCCGAGCCTTCAATCCACAATCCCGAAGCTTGAAATTGAATTTTGTTTCAAAAATTTTGAGAGAGAATGAGAGAGAGAGAGTGAAACCGAGAGAGAGAAAGAGAGAGCAAGAGAGATGAGCGAGAGAGGAGAGAGAAAATGAGGAAGAGAGAGAGAAGTGAGATATAAATAGAGGGAGAGAGAGAAAATTAGTTGCACAAAACCATGTGCAACAACAACACACTGTTTTCAAATAAAAGCTACTTGGTATTTAACAAATCATTTTATTAAAATTTAAAATAACAATTAAAATTAATCAAGAGTAATTAAAATTTTTAAATCAATAAAATAACACTAGATTTAGAGATTTCACAAAATAATCAAGTAAGGTTTAAAATACTCGTTATAGTACACTAATCCACCATTTTATATTCTAATGACATTTAATAAATTTTGGGGTGTTACACAAGGGTATCCAAATGCTTCACCATTGAGTCTAACCAATACTCAGCTACATATGGGTCATATTTCCATCCAAAGTCGAAATAGACACAAGCCAAAATTCCTTAAAGTACTCATGCCGACGACTTGCCTCAAAATCCTCCGGCTTGGCCCTTACTGCCATCTATCAAAAAATGGCAAACATAGCACCCATCTTGCTTTCCTCATTAACTGGATTTGCGTCAGCAGCAGCTAAATGACGCCTAGGTGCCATTGTCAGTTCATAACCTTGGGCTCTGATACCATTTTTCATGCCTTGAAATCTGGAAGGTGATGTGACAGGTTAATTAAGATAATTGAACCAAATTTTAATTAAAGTCACAAATTAAGTACTTGTGTTATTTTAAAAACGTGACAGTTTAAAAATCTTTTTAGAGAAATTATCATTTAATTAAAGCAGGAGAAATGAAATAAAATAATAAAGACAAATGCGAGATGGGTCCCATCGGGCCGACATGAATGCACACGCATAATGTCGACAATAATAAATTACAACCTTAGTCCAATACGAGAAATAAAGGTTAAGATATTACATGCCTTGATTTGATAAGTAAATAACCTCATCTAGAAGTCCTACAACTCGCGAGTCCATCCAGTAGACTCCTAATCGGTCCTAAGCTGAAGTTCACCAAGAGGGGGAGGTTTTGAAAACACATAAAAATGTGAGCGGAAGCCTCAGTAAGACTAAGTTTAGAAAGCATTAATTTAGATATAAAATTTGGCATTAATTCAAGAAATATAAAGTACAGCAAATGAAATGTATAAATTTTCCTTCTTACCATCTAGTCCAGTTATTCATCCAAAAGTGATCTCAATATTTAATCTTAGCAAAACCATTTATATCACCACTAAAGCGGCCCAGCTAGGTTTCGATACCTGCCCCCAAGATCGCACGCTACACGACCCCATCTCTGAGTATGGCATCATGCCCTAATGTAGTTATGTCATTATTAAAGTCTCATGCTATTGGATATTCTCATTTACATTTATTATTCTATGCATTATGACTATTTCATTATTCAATAGTTATGAAAAAACAACTGATAAAATTCTTTTTAATCATTTCTTAAAACATTTTGAAGGAAATCATTTTGTAGCCACAAATCATTTTTAAAATCATGGCTAACAAAGAAAAGGATAAAAGTCCTACCTCAATATTCTGCACTGTGGTTCAACACCATAGTCCCGACCCGTTATACATTAGCTTCTCGAAACCACAATCAACTTTAAAGTAAACTAAGTTCCATCAATATTTAACTCAGAGTATTCTACAATGCTACGCTATCTCATGGTGTCTTAGTATGCCTTTAAAATTCACAAAATCATACCGTAGGGTCAAGGTCTTTATCTAGGTTTTAAACAGTGAAAACAGGTAAAAAGAACAAAATTTTGTGAAGTTCCATCATCCTACTGAACTTTCCTATCTGGCTTGCTGAACTACACAGTTCAAAAATTTGCCCATCTTTTTGTAAACGCACTCAAGTACTCTTTTTTTTAATGTGTCTTATAATTTTTTAAAAAATATACACTAAGCAATTTGTTTTCTAATGGATCTACCCAAAAGATGAATTGGGTTCTTTTTTTTTTATTTTCTTTGGCTTTAGTTTTTCTAGTCCACATTTCTTTTTCATTTACATCTTTTGATTCTTCATTTTTTTCCACCTCACTTTTTTGTTTTTGCTTTCCTTTGTTATCTTCGTTTTTTTCACATCCACTTTATTATTAATATTATTATTATTATTATTATTATTTTGGGGCCATTTGATATTGTTTTCAAAATAGGTGAAATGTTTTTGTTTTGAAAAATGGGAATTTTTTTGAAATTATACTGAAAGTGTTTTTAAAATTTTTTCCTTGAAAAGTGTGCAAAAATATTTTCAAAAATTTTGAAAACAAAAACAAACGGGGCCTATGTTTTTCTTGCTTTTCTAGTTTTATTATTCTTTTCTCTTCCCTTTGCTTTTTCCCCCTTACACTTCTTGGTTTTTTTTTTCCTACCCTTTGATATCTTCGTTATTTTCACATCCACTTTATTATTATTATTATTATTATTACTATTATTATGTCTTTCTTGCTTTTCTAGTTTTATTATTCTTGTCTTTTCCCTCTGCTTTTTCCCCTTACACTTCTTGCTTTTTTTTTTCTTATATCTTTAAAATAAAATGTTTATCATGAAAAAGCTTTATACTTCTAATTTAATTTATCCTTATTACGTAATAATTTGTTAGGAGAAAGAGCAAAATAGCATATTTAGGTTAAAACTTAATAAATAATGTCATATAGTTTCAAAATGTATAGTAAATGGCATATCATAAGAAATTAAATAATATCTCATGAGAAATTGAGAACGAAAACCTCAAAATACCCCTACTACTTTCTCCTTTATATCACTTACCATCCTCCACGACCAACACCACTGGCTGCCAGGAAATATAATATAACTCTAGCAATACTGTATTACTGTGTAAATACAAAATTCACTAATGACTTTGCAGGACCACCAACAGTTAGGAAATACAATATTACTTTGGTAATACTATAATGCTGTATAAATTCAAAAATTTACTGGCAACTTCTTCGGACCATCGGCTGTCAAAAAATATTGTATTACTCTAGTAATACTATATTACCGTGAAAATACAAAATTCATTAGCGACTTCACGGGACCGCTATGGCCAGGAAATATAGTATTGCTCTGATAATACTATATTATTGTGTGAATATAAAAATTCATTGGTGACTTTGCCGAACCATCTACGGTCTAGAAATACAATAGTACTCTGACAATATTGTATTACTATGTAAATATAAAATTTCACTGGCGACTTTGCCGTACCACAATCGGCCAAGAAATATAATGTTACTTTGGCAATACTATATTACCATATAAATACAAAAATTAACTATAGCTAGGAAATGTAATATTACTCTGATAATACTATACCACCATGTAAATACTTTACATTAAATATAAAAACTTACCAACCACATTATATAGCATCACCGGCACTGACAACGTCTTTGATAGCCGATAAATACCAATTTCTCTATTAATACAAAAAAAAAAAAAAACACACACACACACACACACATGCACACAAAATCAACTTTTTCATAACCTAATCACAAAACCATTTCAAAAAATGACATATATAATGATACTAAGAATTTCATGGACTGAAGAAACCAAATTCAAGCATTCACTCTTTAGAAACCAAGGACGTTAATTTCATCAATGATGGATTGGAATGGGGAGACAAATACTATCTCCTGCAAATGAGAAAGTAATATAGAAAAACATGAGATAACATTAATATACACATATGAATGTCATTCATCTGCAATGGATTAATGGTAGATCCTTTCCATTTTAGAACTAGAACTATAGATCTATGAAATATGGCTGAGGACTCGACGAATCTCATGAGGATGACAAAAGGAAATCTATTTAAAAAAAATCAAAGAAAACAAAATACAGTTTTTTTCTTCTTTTTTTTTTTCAACAACCACAAAAATACTAAAAAACTTTGCCAAAAAAATACAACACAATAATCATAAAAATTGAATAAGATAATAACAAAACACTATTTTTTTTCTTTTCTTTTTTTAGATTTTTTCTGCATCTCACTATGCTTTTTAGTGCCTCAATTCTAGCACAGTAGCTATGACAACGGAGGAGAGAACGACATACTAGTATCCGCTTGAGCTTTGACAGTGAATGGAGAGGAAATCCAACTAGCGATCTAAAGGCGACATTGAACATTGGATCTCCAATCTTTTTCTTCTACAAATCTCATCTGATGATCACCAGATTTCCACCACCACAAGCTCGCGACAAGCTCTAGCTAGCCATGGTGTAAAAAGCTCCAATGTCTAAGAACTGGAGAAAGACAATAGGGAAAAAAAGATAAGAGAGAGAAGAAACTCCATGAGTGATCTGCTCATGCTCCCAACAGTCGTCGATTGTAGAACTCGATATGGAGATGCTCTGACAAAAAGATCAAGGAACATAGACAGAGAGAGAAATAGAGAGAGAAAGGGAAGAAATAGAGAAAAAAAATAGAGGAGAGAGAATCAGAGATAAGAGGAGAGAGAGATGAACAAAAAACGAGAGGTTGATCGCAAAGAAAGCAGAAATAGAAAATAGGCCATATTTAATGTAGGGGCATTTTTTGGTTTTTGGTTGTTTTAAAACATTGAATTATTCAAATTTGCTATTTACTTTGCTTTTTTAAACTTTTGACATAATTTACAATTAGTTCCTAAAAACATGACATTTTGTCCAATTTCTCTAATTTGTTATCAATATTCTTTTGTATCCTTTCAAATATAGCTTTATTAAATTGACCTCCAAGATTCCTTCTTGTTTATTTTGTACGACTTTTCTTGGTTTTATTGGATCTTTTCCTTTTATTACTTTCTTTCATATAAAATCCTTTTATATCATTTATTTTTAGACTTATGTCATCAAAATACTTTTTTTCCTAATTTCTCCCTACCATGTAACAATTTTTTTTCAGTGGTCCTCATAGTTATTATTTTCCATATTTGTCATACTGGAATAATTTATTCTCAAATATGTCTTTGCCTAAACATACTCTCCCTAATAATTTTTTTTTTCATGTGTGCACAATATTATTGCATCTCTAGTTAAATGTTTTTCTCTTACAAAACTAAACTCTTAAGAAAATAATAAATCAAAATAGTAAACTATAAATTTTTTAAGAAATTTTATATTTTCATTTAAAAATGTAACATATTTAATACACATGCACTTCGACTAATATATATATATATATATATATATATATATAAAGAGCTAGTGTGTTATTCATGGCAATACTGACATGTAACGTCCTCTCTTCTTTTTCCTTTTCTTTTCTTTTCATTTTTGCTTTTTTTAATGGATTTTTTTTCCTTTTTTGTCCTTTTTTCTCTTTCTCCCTTGTGCTTTCTATGTCCTCTCTCCTTTTAAATTTGTCTCTTTAGCTCTTCATTTTTGTTTTGTTATCACCTTTATATTTTTTTTTTTTGTTTTGTTGCTTCCCCTAGTATCTTATATATTTTCAAATTTATATTATTAAATAATTTTTTCTAACATGTATCATCGAAATACTTTATCCTTCTAATTTATCCTTATTTCATATTTTCTTATATCATCTAGCAATATCATTTTAACATGCATGACCTTCAATTTCATCCTTGATTCTTTTTATTTCAGCTTTATTAATCTTTGAGTATCTTTCCTTATATATTCTCCATAAATGCATACTTTTGAAATCTAGTTCTAATAGTCATAGATCTACGTTTGCTTAATATCCAATCAATAATATAAAAGTAATATAAGAACTGCAAATGACACATGAAATAATTAATTATTATTTATTTAAGCAAAATATCATAAATACACATAAAGTATTTATTTCTTAGGCAAAGATCTTAATAGTGGCAGCAATATTTGTTGGCTCTTTTGGGTTGAGTTCTTGATGAGACTGTAAAAGTGTATATTTTACAAGGTTTAAATTATTTATTTATGCTTTTATTTCTCATTAAATCCTCTAATTAATAGTATTTTTGTGTTAATAGGTGTTTTTGTGTCTTAATGTGTAAGTGTGTTTAAAAATGTGTTTTTAGTGTGTTTTTATATTTAATAATATTTTTAGTAATTTTTAGAGTCATTTTAGTATGTTAAATATGTGTTTAGTTTGTAAATAGTCAAAACCATAAAAATGACGTGCAGTTATTTTATTTTGAGTTTTAATATATTTGATAGTGTGTTTTAAGTTTGTAAATATATTCTATTATATTTTTAGTAATTTTTAAAAATATTTCCAAGTCTTAAAATTTAAATTTGTGTCAAACTGCAAAAGATTAGAAATTTTAGAAGCTTGTAACTAATTTTTGTGTGTTTTAATATAAAATAAATATTTTTAATATTTTTGAAAATATTATGTTTGTAAAATAATTAATTTTAGTGTGTTTGTGAATTTTAGATTTGAAATCAAGAGACAAAACGGAGCAAAACGGTGCAAAAAAGAGCAAAATTGTACATCAAATGCATCAAAAGATTTAAAAATTCGAGTTCGAATTTAGCGTGACACATGGCGAAATAAGGAACGTATCATGCGCAGCCAAAGAGATCTGAGCCGTCCATCTTTTGCGTGCGTCAATAGCTGTCATGCCACACGTCAACCGTGCAGTGCGCGTCAGTGCTGACGTGTGTCAGTGGGTCCCGTGAATCTCAGGCTATTTAATCAAGTGCTGTAATCCCACGTGTAACCGTTCCCTCGACCGTAAGATTGAAGTACGAAGACTGATCAAATGGATATCTTTCTCGGTCCCACTAACCCCACTTGGGCCCATTTTTTATCGCATTTAATAGTCATTGGATCTCGAGATTAACGATCCAGATTGCGCCTGTTCCATACGTTCAGCAGCCGCGAAGCACTGGATAACAAAGCCCAAAACGCAGAACGCGTTTCAGCAAGTGGGAGGCAGCTGATTAAATAATTAAATATTATTAAAATATTAATAAAAAATCTTAAATAGTGTTTTTAAAACACTATAAATAGGGGTTTTCTCTCCCCCATTCACACAACCTTTTGGGCCTTTGGCCTAAAAAAAAATCTTTTCTCTTCCTATTTTACCCCTTGTGTAAAAATAAATATATATAATAAAATAATGTCTAAATTAGTGTAGAGAGTCTATGAGGCAAAGAGATAATCTTATAAGCATAGTATTCTGATATGGATTTTGACTCTATATCTACTTTGTAATGCATATATTTTTGTGGAATAAATTATATTTTTATATTAATTTTTATTAATGTTATTATGCTGTCCAATTTTTGCATAAATTCAGTCATGTTTTCTTTATATAATTTAATTGTATTGTATAATTAATATTAATAATATTGAAGTCATGCTCATTTATTAATTTGAGTTTTTGTTGCATTATAGACATGGATTGGCATAGTAAATACTTGATAATTCTTGATTTATTGTAGACAGAGGATGGCATAGTGTATTCTTAAGCCAATTAGTAAGTCGAGGTGTTGTCAAAATTAATAATTTATTCCATTAAAATATAATAATTTTGATTTGTTATTATCTTTTCTATCTTAAAATTATGATAATTATAATTAAGTGACAGCGGTTATAATTTTCATAATTAGTGCACTTAATCATTAGTGAGAGATTATTATTTTGCTAGCTTTTATAGGAAAACCCTTACTGCATTATGGCTTGCTATATTGTCGCTCTCGGTTGACTTATAAAAACAGTAAAAGTGCTTGCAATTAATGAGAAAGGATATAATAAATCAAATACTTTAGATAATTAATAATTAGAGTTAAAATTCCATACCAGTTGCGAAATATACAAGGGATTCTCAAAGTTTCACCGTTTTAATTTTATGTTTTAAATTTTGAACTTAAAAATAAAATCACAAAAATATTTCTTTTGTTTTAAAATTTTCTTTGAAAAACCGCTTTCCTTTTTGAATGTCTAATTTTAACAATCTCTCGAGTTACAAATTCTCTTTCACCTCCTTGTGGATACGACAATCTTTCTATACTACATACGTTCGCTGTTTAAGAAAAAATATTTTTGGGCGTTACTAGTTCTAGACATGTCATTTTTTCAAAATTATTGTTTCCTTGAATCTTGTCTCCAATTATGGGGGGCACATTGTTGGTTTTCAAAACAATTTTAACAAAAATAGTGAAAACATGGATATGATGAGAATTGTGTATGATAAAAAAATTTTCAAAACTTTTGAAGAACATATTATAAATTATACTAATCTAACATTAAATAAATATATATAATTTTGCTTACCTCAAGGAAGAGGGGAAATGAGAATTCTTCTAACAGGAAAGACATTCTCAAAGTAAAACTAGCATCTTTCTCACCTAGTCCTTGACACTAGATGGATGAAAGGCTAGGTGTAGAAGGAGTTATAGGTTTTTAAAAGATCACTCACTCACTTTTTCACATGCTAATCTCAACATATGAGCAAAGTAGGTCTTAAGATAAAGAGAACTTCTCCTTCTCTCTTTCTCTCTTTCTCTCTACATGCCTACTTTAAACACTCTGGCAGAATTTTGTAGTTTAACCAAGACTCTTAATTATATGTAGAATGAATAAAAGATGCCTCTATTTATAAAGAATGTGAAACCCAATTAATTCTAAAAGCTTCCTTTATTTTAATTTTAAAGATCAAATATTTAATTAAAATAAAAGAGAAACTATTTCCTTTCCTTATATTGCATGTGATGCCACACATAGAGAGATTCTATATACATGTGGCACCAATCACTAAGCTGTGCAGGAAGGAATATAGCTTGTTATCCAATCTCATTTGTTTCTGAATTTAACTTTGCATATTTGAATTAAATTACATTTAGTTAAAAATAAAAATTTTAAATATAAAAACTTGGTGAACAAGCTTTGGATTGCATAGGGAACTTTTCCCTCTAGTAGTGTGTGCCAATTAGTCTTTCAAAATTAATTATTAATCATTAAATGATCTTATTATTTAATAATTATAAATTGGAATTTCCCCCAGCCCTCTCTCTCTAACTTTCTTTTTCTTTCTTTCTCTCTCTCTAAATTTTTACAAAACTGTTTGAGAAAATGCACTTTATTTATTTATAAATATCTTTCTTACAAAACATTATATGCTTTGAGAGCATATATCCTAATACAATCAAATGTGGTTGTAGTCATGTATTGAATGGCGTATAGAAAAAAGAGTACGTATCAGAATTTTAAAAATTTTTAATAAAACGTTTCTCCATAAAACGAGTTAAACATACTATATATTATAAATTAATTAAAGACGTCATATCTCTTGTAGACCGAAAACTATACTTCCACCTAAACAAAATCCTCAGAACTACTACGAGGGAATCGCATGCGGAAGAGCCTTAACTAACCGGTCTTATTTGTTATTCTTTTTCCTATGATTAGAATGCGAGTAGGCATATGTCGTTTAGCCTTCCTCTTGGTAACATCTCATTCCAACCACAATAGAAAACCAAAAGTTATTGTTCTTGATGTTAAACAATAACCCTATGGGAGTTGCAAATTTCTTTCACTACAATACTTTCTCTAAATTTCTTAAGTGATCTAAATGATTATAGGAACATGTTCCTTATATGTAGTCACTGGTATTGCACTTATTCTTATTAGATTGGGCTTCAAAATTCAACTCTAGATCAAAACCTAAAAAAAAAAAAAAACGCATCATATAGGTTATTAATGTGGCAAGCTTGGTCGATCAAACCTATGTATGTCATTCGACCGGTTGGTCAGGGCTAAGCTGCCATCAAATGTTCTAAGTTCTTAATGAGTTACCCGATCCACCTATTCACTAGATTTGACTCGATTGGATGCTTACCCATTTTATATGACTCGAGAATCATTTATAGACCTTAGTTTTAATTCAAATAACCCAATATAGAAATTATCTAATTAAGATAATAATACATAAATAATCCCATATGAAATAAAATATATTCAAATAATTCAACATGTTTATCTTAAATTAATTCATAAAATTAATTTAATTAATAAACTAACACGGATGATTAAAATCCAATCAATTGAATTTGAGCCTATTTTAGAATTAACATAAGTTATTAATTTATAGGAAAAACACACCATATCATTATAGAAAAATACGTGAGGTAGCGAACTGGACTTGATGGATATATACAGATCAAACTCCTATAATTATAAAAGAACATGTCCCCGACACGCTTATTTTATAATTATCAACTTTAAAGCTATTCCATTGAAAGCTTAGAGCTGTACTCTCAAACTATATATGAATTACAAAACTCATTTTATGTCGATGACATATCATAATGTGTAACACCCCATAAGATATCCATAATCGACTTAAGAATAATTCCATTTTACTTTCTAAATTATATTTATCTTATGTTCTATTATCTTACTATTGGGATACTTACTATTTACAACCAATAGAAATAGTATGCCATTTGGTTACATATGTTTCCAAATGGTTGAGTGTTTTAATTTTCTAATTATAAGATAATGCCTACATGAGAATATCATTGACTCTACAAAAAGAGCTATGGATTCCATATCTATAAATGAATAGCGTACACCATTTGAGTGTTATGTCTCCTTTTGGTACATTAAAGACACAAGTCAAGAGTGCGAACTCATTAATTCATTTTAGGATTAAGAAGTAACATTTATGATTGTCTAAAGTAAGTTGATTTATTCAAACGGAATTATTAACTAACTTAATTCATCTCTAGTCTTGATTCAATATATCGTTACTAATGACAATATATCAATATTTTTACTCATGAAGTCCTACTCTGATGACTAAACAAGTCATCTTTCATTAGAGATGTAGACAATATAACAATCTCAACATGAATAAAGTGCTCAATTTTATTTCCTCGATTGCAAATCCTTAATGTTTAGACTATCACCTTAAAATTCATGTCTTTCGTATAATTTGTCCATTATGTTCACAATCTTAAAGGTTTAAAAGAATAGTCATAGACTTTTCTTTGCTTATTATACATTCAACACAATGAATACAAAAAGGACACATTTGATATATAACATAAATAATAAATTCTTTATTGATCAAATGTCTCAAAAATAGTAACTCTTTTAATCCTTAAGGTACTAAATCTAACATGGTGGTGCCCATTCAAGATATTTCTCCCCTCAAAATTTGACTTTTACATGTTGTTTTGGGTGTCGCTTGAAGTTTTTTGTTTGTCATTTATGATTTTTTCCCCTTCTTTGTTGATTGTTAGTTTGATTTTGTAATAAAGGTAGTTCTTATTCAACTAGTATGGATTTTGTCTCATTCATTTAGTATTTGATATTGTTGCCATCAACTATTTGTTTCTTTGTGTCTTTTTATTGGCCATAGTGCTATGGAATTTTAGATATCTATAATCAAATATTTCTAGCTGGAGAATTGTTAGAGTTATGTATATGGTTTAATATTTGTTGTACCTCTTTGGGTGACTTTTGCGTTTGTAACCCACGACACACTATTTCCTATTAAGTATTTCATTTAAGTTTATAGATAAAATTGATTATTTGCTAGTATCATCTTTTTTGAGACTTAGCAGACTTGGATTGATATTTGTATTGTCTTTTAATGCATTATTCAATTGAAAGGGTTTTTATCATTTCGATACCTTGTGATTTAAGGAAATGTCACATTAATACTCTATTGTTTCAAATATCTTACATGTATAATATTTAAGAATGGGATTTTTGCATTGCAAGCCCCCACACTTTATAACGTTTGGCACTTGGGACCCCTATGTTAAGAATTTGGGCACTTACGTCCTCCAAACTCTTAATTTGGTAGCATTTTAGTCCCTGTCTTAAGAATTTAGACACTCAGGTCACCAAACTTTCAATTTCTTGGTACTGTAGGTCCCCATTATAAGAATTTAGATATTCAAATCCTCAAACTCTTGATTTATTTACATTGTTAGTGCCTTGAAGAACTTTTTACTACTAACTTTTTACTATTAAATGACATAAGGGATATCAATATTTTGTTAAATGACATAAGAAATGTCAATATTTTGAGGCTTTTTTATTTTTTCAGTTCTGAAAACATATGTATATATATATATTTTTGAAGAAAGGTCCTCGAAAGCTCTCCTTTGTTTTTTTTTTTTTTGAAGTGTAACTTATTATTTTTTGTATAAAATAATATTCAAATGCCATAGAATAAAATTAATTATGATGACTATTGACAACAAAACAATTGATTATAATTAGATGAAATTTCACAATATCATTACAGAAAATTTTCAACTAGTCCATTATATTTTCTGTAAGTTGGTTCAAATTACAATGATACAACTAAATACAAGTAACACAACGACTAGTAGCCCATGTTTAAGAAAAAGTATTTAATTGAACAACTAATTGATGCATTATAGTTATTTAGCTACGTCATTATACTTTGGCACCAACTTACCAAAAATATAGTAGAATGAATATTTATAACTTTTGTTTGTTTGCAATCAATCATTTTGTTTTCAATAATTATTATAATTAACTCTATGTTAAGGTATTTAAACATTATTTTAGGACCAAAAATAATGATTCATACTTAAGAAAAGAATAGCTTTTAGGGCCTTTTCTATCAAAAAAGTCCAAAAAGAAACAAAAAGGCCTCCAAATATTGATATCTGTTACACGGGGACTAACAATACTAAGAAATTAAGACTTTGGGAATCTGAATATTCAAATTTTTAAAATGAGGACTAAGATGCCATGAGATTAAGAGTTTAGAGACCTGAGTATTTAAATTCTTAAAATAAGGACACAAGTACGAAAGATTACAAAGTTTGGAGACCTACAACCAAAAAATCGCTTTAAGAATTATGTTAATCAATGTATGTATCACGAGGATTAATGTTTAAATTTGATTTTTATGATAAATTCTATAAAAAGTATGAGATTTTTAAGATTAAAAATCATGCCATAGTATTCAAGTGAAGTAGGAACAATTTAAAGATAAGAATGAGTCTATGAACAAGAAAAAATGAGTTAAAAAGCTTAATTGTTGCAGAATGTGTTAAAATAGATTTTCAAATAGAAACGCTATATAAGGAAAATACTGTATAAAAATATGAAAATTGCACAGTATAAAAATTAAGTAGTACAAAATTTATGCAGTGTAAGACTAATACATAGTAAGGATTATACAGATGAAGTTATACAGTATGAAAATTATATTGCAAAAATAAATACAATGTAAGAGTTGGTTTGTATAAAATTTAAGCAGTATGGGAATTATACTACATGGAGGATGTGGATCATTATGGGAGGTTGTGGGACATCATAAACTTTATAGAAAAGCATACTGGCAGTATAGAGTATATACTAATAGTATAAGAAAAAGACAGTGTAATGTAAATTTGGACTGTTATGAGATGATATAGGGTCTACTTGGTGCCACCCAAATAGTAAAATTTTTTCCAAATCTCCCATAATATAACCGCTTTTTAACAAGTGGTCGGAGCAATTTTTCAAAATTGTAATTTGGTCCTTGGACTAATTATTTTTGCAATTTAAGGGTCTAAGTGGATAAACCCTCCAAAGTAACACCTTTAAGGAGGAAAAAGTGCCATATCTCCTCTTTGTAGAATCCTTTATAGCCAGCCTTTTAAATGTGAGGTATATAAGATATGTTAAAGTTATGACCTCATTGTTTGATGGTCCTAAGTCTTCTACAAGGGAAGCATTATATTAATTTAAAGTAATGATCTCATACTTGATGACGTTGGTATGAACATAAAAGCCTGCAAGTTCAAGTAAGATAAGAATGATGATGGAAAGTTTATAAACGAAGTTCATGATTGAGCATAAATGGAATCATGTATTTATAATATTGCTTGCATTCCTTTTAAGAAATGATTTTATGAGAAATGTTTGATAAAAAACTTTTTAGGTTAAATATTTTATGAGAAAGACTTATGAATGATATTTTATGAAAAAAGTTTTACAAGAAAAGTTTTATAACAAATGTTTTAATGTTTTGTGAGATTATGTTTAAACTTATTGAGCAAAAGCTCATTACAAATTCCTTTATACTATAGGTATTCCTACAGGAGACTAGGATAATTGTTAAAGAGCTCAGTATCGCGGTGAGACAGAGGCGAAGATTGGGTATGGATACCACTACAGTAAGTTTTCGCTATTTAAAAAAAATTTCCACTATTTTGAAATAGTGTTTTAAAAATTTTAAGAAAGTAAATAGTTAAGGAAACGTCTTATAAGAAATGTTATATGAAAAAATATTGTTAAAAAATAGATTTTACGAAATGTTTTGAATAATTATAAAGTCAAGTTTTGAACTATGTTCCAGTTTGTATTGCAACAGATGTTGCAACAGTTTTAAGTATCTTTATAAGGGAAAAAGAAAAAAATTATTTAGTATTTTTCTTACTAGTAAGTAAGATTAAAGTTAAAAAAATTATGTTTAAGCAAGTAGAGTAATGGCTCAGAAAGGCGGCTCATTATTGTTGGTATCAAAGTGAGTATCCTACAATCCCATCTCACACTGTCATATGTCCATTACACCATAACTCAAGTAAGTTAATTTCAGCTAGTAGAATAGCTAGCATTTATTAGATACATGTTGCCATACCGAGTTTATAGTTCCTAATGATGACAATACCGAAAGAGGAACAGAACAAAGAAAACTAAAAGGTAAGCATTATTTTATATGTTATAATGTCTCTGTGAATCAATGGTAGTCATCGTCCATCAGCGGTATTAAGTTAACTATGATCAAATTTGGTCAACAGTGGTCAACAACTGACTGAGTGCTCAAAATCAAGAGGATGAGCCCACGACACATTATGATGTTTTGCGCACTATGGTGCTCTTTGTTGGAGTGAATTTCCCTTCGTTAAAAGTCATTTAGTTTGACTATATGCAAAACGAGAAAAAACATATTAAGATAATAGAATAATAGAGTCTGAAATGAGATTTTTGGTGATTTCTCCACCATATTTGTGACTTGACATGGAGCAGAATGCCTGAGAGTAATCAGACGTTAGTTTACTAACCATGCAAATTCCTGAGCTTAAACATTCCATAGTTAGGCCGAGATATGATAACGAGCTCACAACAACTCAAATGGGAATCATGATCAAAACGATGATGTCAAATCTATTAGCAAAAGCCTCACGAGTTGGAGGATAAAAGCTGGAGATTATTACATTATGAGAATTTATGGAAAAATACAATTCTAAAATAGACAAAGGACTAGAAAATCATAGATTTTATTGTTGGATGGCCTTGATCTTCTGATAATCATGATGCGATTTGGCTGATTATGGACTGATCAATCCAAATATGCTTATTTTGTATTCACTAAGTTTAATAATTTTGTTTTGAGGAACAGTTAGTCAAGCTTATGTCACTTAGATAGTCATGCGCTATAGGATTTCAATGACTTTCAACCTTGATTGAGACGGTTATTTCATAATCAAAGGTTAGGAAACACGTACCAAGAATGAGTAAAAAGGTTATTTTTAAGTAGAGCATAGCATTCTAAAGATGGAATGCTTTAGACAGATGGAAACTATGCTTAAATGCTAGAAGATCAGAGTGGCACAGCAAAAGTGAGTGTTACGACTAAAAAGAAGTATTTCAATTGAATGATGATAAAAAAATAAATAAATATAAGAGCATATCTCTTAGTAGGGTTTTGTAATGGAGCCACAAAGTAGAGGTAGTAACATGAAAGTGAAAGAGGACATGAAGAAGAATTACTCAAGATTGTTCTGATTTTCGAGCAACAAAATTTTTAAGGAGGGTAGATTGTAATGCCCGAGAAATTTTCAAGTTCATTACATGTATAACATTTAAGAATTATCTTAATCAATATAAGTCTTACGAGGATTAATGTTTAAATCTGATTTTTATGATAAAATTCTATAAGAGCAAATATGGGATTTTTAACATTGAAATCATGTCATAGTCTTCAAGCAAAGTAAGAATGATTTGAAGATAAGAATGAGTTGATAAACAAGGAAAAATGAGCCAAAAAAACTTAAATATGTTGCGATAAATTTTAAAACAGAAATGCTATATGAGGAAAATACTATATAAAGATATGAAAATTATACAGTATAAAAGTTAAGCAGTATAAAAATTATGCCCTATGAGACTAATACAGTATAAAGATTGCACAAATAAAGTTATGCAATATTAAAATTATACTATAAAAGTAAATACAGTATAAGAATTAGACTGTATAGAGTTAAAAAGTATGAGAATTATACTATATGGAGGATGTGGATCAGTATGAAAGGTTTTAGGACATCATAAACTATACAAGAAAGCGTATTGGTAGTATGGGGTATATACCGATAGTATATAAAAAACACAATACAGTGCAAATTTAGACTGTTAAAATATGATGCAGGGTCCACTTTGTGCCACCCAAATGGTGGAAATTTTTTCACACCTCCCCTAATAGAATCGATTTTTAAAAAATGGTAGGAGTAATTTTTTGAAATTGCAATTTGGTGCCTAGACTAATTATTTTTGCAGATAAGGGCCTAAGCGGATAAACCCACCAAAGTGACACCTTTAAGGAGGAAAAAGTGCGACATCTTCTCTTTGTAGAACTGGTTATAGCCACATGTTATGGGGAAATTTTTATTTTAATTTAGTCCTAAAGTGGTGTCTTTAAAGATCCAAGGACTTATTTGACAAAAAGAAGTTTAGTTATTTATCACAAAATTGCTCCCATTCTCACTCAAGAAAATTTCCCTTCCCCTATGTTTCCCTCACTCAAAATTTTGGTGATTTAGGCCTTTAAATCATCCAAGGAAGAAAGATCAAGAGTTCTAGAAAACTCAAGGTAAACTTAAAACTTTTCCTATTATAAATTAGGGTTTTTGTTCAAGTTTTGATGGAATTTTTATGATATGATATGGACTTGATATTAAGGGATTTTAGAAGGTTTTCTAGCACCAAGATGAGGAGAAAAAGCCCTTGGAATCCCCTAGTAGAAATCTTGAACCCTAGCTTTAAAAAGTTTGTTATTTTCATGAGATTTGTGTATGGTTCGTAAACTTCATGGACTATGGCATCTAAAAAGGATTACATAGCATGATTGCATGCTATGTTAAGTGGATGATGATTATAATAGAAAGATTGAAAAACAAAGGTTTTAGGCTAAACAAAGAAAGTATGACAAACTTGATCATAAACACAAAGTTTAAGCGCAATAAGTGTTTGATAAAATGTTTTGGATCATGGCATGTAAAAGAATGTTATGGCATGATTATTTTAAGTGTTAAGTGCATGAAAGAGTGTTTAAAATAGTTAAAATAGCAAAGTAAGTTAGGCAGAATTTTTCCACAAAAGTGTGTTTAAGGGCTATTTTGAAAGATTTAAGTATATGAGATCCATAGAAATTGAATTGTTTTCTTCAACACGAGATTTATTGGACACATCGAGTCAGACAACTTTTGTAAACAAATCTTGTTCAAATTCTAATCGAATCAAACCAAAAAATATGGATTTTTGTTTTGAGTTAAAATAGGAAAGTTGTAGATTTTTGCAAAACTATTTACCATAATAGACAGATTGTGAAAGTTCTGCGTGGTTTGTGAGTTATGAATTTTACGAGATTTGATCACAAAATTTTAAAGTAGTTAAATAAGAAAAATGTTTTGAAATTATTCGAGTTAGATCAAGGAGCTTTTGAAAGTTTTAATCCTTGCAAAAAAAATGGTTGTTTTGGTATAAGACAGTTATTTTTGATCCTGGGGAAAAAATGTTAAGATTTTGTATTTCGGGCTAAAGCCATAAAATTGTATGAAGCAAAATTTTCGTTATGTAAAAAGTGATGCCTATACATTATGGGTAAAAGTAAACTTATGTTTAAAAGTTCAAAAAGAATTTGGGATTTTTCTAAGAATAGTATATCATGGGCAAAATCGTCAAGATTTTCATATTATGGTTCAAAACTATAAAGTTTTGCTAAAATACATATTTCGTGAAAAGAAAATAGATGTCTTGTTTTTTGCAATGTTATGAGAAGCAAGGAAATGATGGCTTCGATTTAAACGGATTCTGAAAGTTTTAAGACCTGTCAAGGGCAAAATAGTCATTTTTATAAAAAAGGCAAAAATGGACCCTAAAGCATTTGATTTAGGAAAACACCCCTTATTGGAAATTTTTTCATAACCTGTTAGTAACGGGATGGTAA
The DNA here is from genome assembly GCA_946598075.1 of Artocarpus hirsutus. Taxonomy (NCBI): domain Eukaryota; kingdom Viridiplantae; phylum Streptophyta; class Magnoliopsida; order Rosales; family Moraceae; genus Artocarpus; species Artocarpus hirsutus. The sequence continues at coordinate 11,450 of CAMOHE010040537.1, read as the reverse complement.
AGTAAAAAATGAGAAGTTTTGTAAAGTTATGTGACTTACAAAAAACACATTGAGGGTAAAGTCATCATTTTTATAAAGCTGTTAAAACATATTCCAAGCCCTCTAAACTAGCAAAACGTACTTAAATAATGTTTCGTGTCACGTTAAGTAACAAAATTGTCAAGTAAGACAAGCAATTTGACTAAGGGACATTTAAGTTAAGTAAAGGAAAGGTAAACCGATAAGAAACGAGGTTAAGTAAAAGGAATGAATGTTTAACATTAAGTTGTGTTATTTATTAAGTAGGTTGGTAATAAGAAAAATTAGCTAATGGTCGGGTGTCATTCGAAACATGACACAAAGCCAACTTATAGAAGGAAAAAGAATAAAGTGGGAACGCTAGAGCAATAAACAAGTAAGTTTCAAACCTCACCTATAGCATAAAGAAAATGATTTTCAAATGCTTTTTGTATTTTTGAAATATGTTTACATTTATTATGCATAATGTTTTAAAGATCAAGTCATGATTTGCAAAATGTTTACATTTATTATGTTTAATGTTTATGTATTAAGTTATGGCATATGGTATGTTAGCATTTGATATGCTTACTAAAGTTTTACAAGAAGGTTAATCAAATAAGTTAATTAAGTGTTATACCAACCTCCTTAATATGAGGTAGACAAGTTATGCTAAAGTTATGACCTCATTGTTCAATGGTCTTGTCTTCTGTAAGGGAAGCATTGTATTAATTTAAAGTTATGATCTCATAATTGATGATGTTAGTACGAACACTAAAGCCTACAAGTTCAAGTAAGACAAGAATGATGATAGGAAGTTCATAAATGAAATTCATAATTGAGCATAAATAGAATCATGCATTATGATATTGATTGCATTCATTTTAAGAAATGATTTTATGAGAAACATTTTAAGAAAAATGTTTTAGGTGAAATGTTTTACGAGAAAGATTTATAAATGATATTTTATGAAAGAAATTTTATGAGAAAGGATTTAAGAGAAAAGTTTTATGATGAATGTTTTAATGTTCTGTGAGATTATGTTTGAACTTATTGAGCGAAAGCTCATTACAAGTTCCTTCATATTGTAGGTAGTCCTACTAGATACTAGTATAATTGGTTGAAGAGCTCAATGTCGCGGTGAGACAGAGATGAAGGTTGGGTATGGATACTACTATATTAAGTTTCTGCTATGTAAAGAAAAATTTTTCCACTATTTTGAAATAGTGTTTTAAAAGTTTTAAAAAAGTAAACGTTTAAGGAAATGTCTTATAACAAATGTTTTATGAATTTTTTTTAAAAAAATAGATTTTATGAAATGTTTTGAATAATTATAAAGTCAAGTGTTGAATAGTTTATGTAGTAATAGATATTGCAATAGTTTTAAGTATGTTTATAAGGGAATAGAAAAAAATTATTTAGTATTTTTCTAACTAATAAATGATTTTTATTGTAGAAAATAGTTCAAGCCTTGTGAACTTGAGTAGGGCAAAGTTTGGATTTTGGGGGTTTTAGCCAGTTTAAAATCACTTCCATGGTTTGAATTGGTTTTAGTTATTACTCCACCAAATATTAGTTTAAATCGTTTCTATAGTTTGAATTGCCTTAAATGGTTTTTAACGTACGTACAAACAACCTATAAATGTTTAAGGAAATGTCTTATAAGACATGTTTTACAAAAAACATTTTAAAAAAATAAATTTTACGAAATGTTTTTAATAATTATAAAGTCAAGTTTTGAACCATGTTCTAATTTATGTTGCAACGAATGTTGCAACAGTTTTAAGTATGTTTATAAGGGAAAAGAAAAACAAGTTATTCAGTATTTTTCTTACTAGTAAATAAGATTAAAGTTAAAAAAATTATTAATAAACAAGCTAAGTAATGACTCAAAAAGGCTGGTCATCTGTTAGCATTAGAAAATGTACTTGCAACTAATTTTTACCACAATGTTTTTACTCATAAAGTTTAAAACTCACAACTTTTGTTTTACTCATATAGTGCAAAACTCACATTTTATCATGTAAAGCGAAAACATATTACAATGTAAAGTTGTTACATGCTATAATATTTAAGTTACAACTTTAACTTTTAACTTTATTCCCTAACACTCTCTTGTAAATTGCACCGTTGCATCCCGAACTATTTGCTTTTGGCATAATGCACATTGACCTTTCAATTTTGATAAAATGCATCTTAAACTTTGAAGTTAGTAGCAATTGAAGTCCAACAACTACGTTTAATTTCCATTTGACACTTTTTTCACGTGTTGAATTTTAATTTTTGTTTTAAAATGATGAATTCTACCTTTTAAAAAAACTCGTATATGATTTCTGTGACAAAAATTGTCTACGTTGTTAACACTTGTTAATTGTTATACCTCATATATTAATAATTTTAAAATTTAAAATATATTTTATTATAATTAAAAGTTTAAGATGTGTTATAATATATATAAAAATATATATATATATATATATGTGGAGGTGTGACAATACATTTTGCTCCAACACTTTCGATTCGTTTTTTTTTTTTTTCCCTTCTAATTAACAGCGTCAGGTTCGATCCAAATCCCTTCCGTCTAGCTCCTTGTAATCATTTCTTTTCGTACTTTTCTTTCTCCGGGCGTGGTTCCGGCCAACGAGCTCAGAGAGAAAAATCTTTTGTAATTTACTCTGAGACCCCGAGTGAAAGAGAGAGGCACATCTCAATTGGTCTTTGATCCGTTGACTCGGAAGCTCACCTTTCTTCTCGTCACAGCTCAACTTCACTAGGGTTTTGTTTCTCCTTCACCATAACTCAAAACTCAATCACTCCATATCTCTCTCTCTCTTTCTCCGGTATATACTTGGACTTGATTTTGGGAGAAACGAAGTGAGATCGATCATATGAACTCCACGGGTTTTATCAGATTTTTCTCGATTTGTTTCGTTCTCTGCATTTGTCTAAATCTCTGCCATGCCGAGGAGCCCAAGAAAAACAAGTTCCGAGAGCGAGAGGCCAGCGACGACGCCCTTGGTTATCCCAACATGTAGGCTTTTTTTTAATCGTTTGATTTCTTTGTAATTACTGCAATTTCTGAAGAAAATGTTTCCAGTTTTGTTTTTAATGCATTATGTTTTTCGTCTGTGATCAGTGATGAAGATGCTTTGTTGAATTCAAAGTGCCCTAAAAATTTGGAGCTAAGATGGCAAACTGAAGTGAGTTCTAGTATTTACGCTACGCCCTTGATCGCTGATATTAACAGGTATATGAAAATTCATCACTTTTTTCTCAATCTTCGGATTGTATTCCTTCACTTTAATGCTACGCGACACGGAAGTTGTTTGATATATATATATATATATATATATATGTATGCATGTATGTATGTATATATTTTGTTTTATTGGCATTGCTAGATTTAAGTACTTTTTAGGGGTATTATTAGTACCTTCTCGAGCGGATAATTATAATGGAAATTGAGGAGTTTGCATAGTTGCTCCAAACGCATTAATTGGATTGCTCTATCTTTGCTTTCGTTTTCATGCTTTTTCTTATATATATTCGTTTTCGTGCCTTTTCTTATATATACAAACTTATGTGGCTGTGATATTTTTTTGTGTTCTCACTTTGTAGCGATGGGAAGCTTGAAATAGTTGTGCCTTCTTTTGTTCATTACCTGGAAGTCCTAGACGGCTCGGATGGAGACAAAACGCCAGGTATGGATGGTTTTTCTACTTCTACTTCTGGTGTAAAGCTTGATTTTCACTAATAATTTGTTACGTGTTTATGGTACTAAACTAATTGCATTCGGCAATTTTTCTGTTTTGTGTAATCCAATAGGAGTGCCAAGAAACTAGATAATTTTTCATTTGTGCCTGACATGTTGGAAGTATGGAGAGCACATTTCATTTAATTAGCAGAATTAACCTCTGTGGTTGCTTGCGCCTAAAGAATTTATATACTTGCTAAATCATTTATCAGGTTGGCCTGCTTTCCACCAGTCAACTGTGCATTCCAGTCCTCTCCTGTATGATATTGACAAGGATGGCTCAAGAGAAATAGCTTTGGCAACCTACAATGGTGAAGTACTTTTCTTCAGGTACTTATCTTTGAATCATATGATCGAATTTCAATCATTGTAATGCTGTTTTTCTCTTGGAATAATTTTTCGTTGTCAGCAAGCTCAAATACGGAAGTTTTCTATGTGAATTTTCTAGGGTCTCAGGCTACATGATGGTAGATAAACTGGTAGTACCTCGTAGGAGAGTAAAAAAGAACTGGTATGTGGGTTTGGATCCAGATCCAGTGGATCGTTCCCACCCAGATGTTCATGATGACCAAATTATCCTAGAGGCTGAGAAGGCAAAATCAGTGCATCGTAAGTGAAACCTACATTGGGAACTACTGTATTTTTTTTTTTCCTCCTGGCACCTGTCTCTGCATGTTTATCTTCTTATCATCAAGTAAAGAATTTCTTTGGTATAAAGCAGTTGTAAGAATTCCTTCCTTTATATATTGTGGAATGTTATTTCTTCTAATAGTGACTGATTTTAGTTGGGTTTTATGGTTTCCCTTTGCAGAAGCAAATGGGAATAATTCAAGCAATCCAGTTCCATCTAATGTATCAACAGAGAATGAAATCAAATCAAATGGAAGTCAAGTAGGAACAAACATAAAGCAACCTGCTGCTGCAAATGATTCATCTGTGAATATAAGTTCTTCAGCAACTGTTACAAATGGAACAAGCACTGGGAGACGGCTCTTGGAAGACAACAAATCAGAAGGATCTCAAGAGTCTGAATCGAAAAACAATGCCAATGAGGATGTTCGTGCTGCAACTGTTCTAAATGAAGGAGGTTTGGAAGCAGAGGCCGATTCATCTTTTGATCTGTTACGTGATAGTGACGAGCTGGCTGATGAGTACAGTTATGACTATGATGATTATGTTGATGAAACAATGTGGGGAGATGAGGAGTGGAAGGAAGGGGAGCATGAAAAACTAGAGGATTACGTGAACATTGACTCACATATCCTGTGTACTCCTGTGAGTTATAACTCTGTTTGTATTATTCTTTGTGTGCATGTGTTTGTGAACAGACTCTGGATGGGAGGCAAGTCATTGACAGAGTTTCATTCTTATATTTTATTTTATTAGGTCATAGCAGATATTGATAAAGATGGAGTTCCTGAAATGGTTGTTGCCGTTTCTTACTTCTTTGATCATGAGTAAGTTTCTTTTTATAGTTGTATTTATTGCTAAATTCAAATTCCAATTCCCCCCTTCCCCCCGCAAAAAAAAAAGTAGTTGTAGTTTTAGCCTATAGGCTTTTTGCTGAAGTTTGTACTCTGCCAATATTGGATATTAATGTATATTAATTCGTGTATCTGAAAGTAATTGGTACTCTGAGTTGACGGGCTGATAGGAACAAGAATAGCTTATGAGGAAGAACAACATAATAAAAATAGACTTAAATATCAGGAAGGAACTCTCATAAATTTCCGAAATTGGACTTGAAAGTTGAATCTACTTTTTCATTTATGATATTGATCTTCCTGACTATTCTTGTTGGTCATCACAGGTATTATGGGAACTCAGAGAACTTGAAGGAGTTGGGTAACATTGATATCGGGAAATATATAGCTAGTTCAATTGTTGTTTTTGATCTTGACACAAAACAAGTAAAGTGGACAGCTGAACTAGATTTGAGTACTGAAAAGGGAAATTATCGTGCTTACGTATACTCTTCCCCAACTGTCATTGACCTGGATGGTGATGGGTACATGGATATTCTTGTTGGGACTTCTTATGGCTTGTTCTACGTCTTGGATCATCAAGGTAATAACTTAAAGTTGTGTTAATTTCCTTTTGTTTTTTTTCTTCGTATTGTAGCTTTATTATTATCTTATGTTTGTGTGGTTCTTGTGTGGTTATAAAATCGCATTTCTAGGGCATGAGTTGGCATCATTTTAAGCATTATTAAGGGATATTGAAGAATTGTGATTGCACTGTTTACTGTTTTCTGTCGCTGCCATTTTAACCGATACAAATGTAAAATAGTTACTCATCTGTTTTTCTGTCTATGCCAACTAATAATTATATGTGAATGGGTTTGGCATGCATTTTTACATTGCCACTGACAATATTTCTTGTTTGGATAGCAAGGGTGTCATTTGCTTTCTCTGCAGCTTTGTCTATATTTCTGTGAAATAAAATATGGTCGATAGCTTGTAACAGTAGCATATGTTGTTCTTTATTACCTGTGTTTTTAAGTTGCTTTCATGGAAGCATGTGGCTAATTACATCACCTCACAAGAATCACATTTAACCTTATATAGTCATGGAAATGGAGAACTTGAAGTTTGATGTGAATAGTCTTGCTAGGCCACCAATAAGATTCACTTATGTGCAACGTGGCACTAGGAAAAAGAATGAGTTGGCAAGAGCTTTGCCTAGGAGGCTGGTGGAAAAAGGAATTGGTGATGTGAAGTGGAATCGAGGGAGTGCAACATGCATGGGAGGGAGGTTTCGAGAATTTAGGAAAGGAAGGAAGGGAAGAATAAAGTTGGTTAAGCAGTTAGGCCTCAGGATTGGAATGGGAAAAGGAAATTAGAAAGATTAAATAGGGAAGAAAAGGGTAGAGCAATTCATTGATCATTTTACTGGAGTTTCCTCTGAATTGTAAAGAGAGTGCAGGGCTTACTCAAATAGCCCTTATCCATTTGTTTCGAGCAATCAGTAGCAATAAGAGTGAACAATTTATCTTTCAATACTTTGTGCCTATTGATTTTCGGTTATTAGCATACCTGAGCTCAACAAATTGGTATCAGAGCGATCGATCGTGGGATGGCAGTGGCAGCAAAAAAGCTTGAAGATTGCTTGGAAAAAGTGGAATCAAGCAAGGAGAGTTTCCAACGCGAGTTGGAAGAAGTGAAGACCGATGTTAAGAAGCTCTGTAAGTTGGAGGATGGAATGGCCCAGCTCTTGACAAAATTACAAGGGATAAGGCGGCAACTTACAGAAGGGTCAGCTAGGGAACCTTCGGCGCGAGTTGCTATGCCGACAGTACAATCAAGGGCACATTGGGGGAAGGAGAGATTGGCGGACAATGGGATGCTGAGGAGATTCGTGAGGGACATGAAGGAGGTGGAAGAAGGGAGTGTCGGACTTGGCGGGTGGAGATGCCAATTTTCGACTGCTAGAATCTTGATGGGTGGATCTTCAGACCTGAGCGGTATTTTGCGCTCAATCGATTAAGTGAGCATGAGAAGTTGGAGGTCGTAGTGGTGAGTTATGATGGAGACGCTTTGGCGTGGTTTAAATGGGAGGACAACCCTCGGGCCGTTCGGAGCTAGACGAAGCTAAAGGTGATGGATCGCGGACTGGTTCGGGCTAACACAAGAAGGAAATTAGTGCGAGAAACTGCTTGCACTTCACCAGGAGACTACCGTCCAAGAGTATTGTCGGCAGTTTGAACTCCTCGTTGCGTCGCTTATCGATATGTCGGGGCAGGTTCTGGAGAGTTTGTTCGTGAATGGCTTACGATCTGAAATCAAGGTTGAGGTAAGAGTTCTGAAGCCTCAAGGGTTGGGCCGGATTATGGAAATGGCCCAAAGAATTGAAGATAAAAATTTACAAATAGGGCCTACTGGATGCTCTTCCAGCCAGACCAGTGTTGGGTCTCGGGCCAATTCTAGCAATTCTAATTATAACAACATGAGGAATTCTTCCGTTGGACCGCAAAAACAATAGGGAATTTGAAAAAAAATTCCTACTAGCACTACGACTTCTTTTAGGAGGTTGACTGATGAGGAGATTCAAGCAAAAAGGGAGAAAGGCCTATGCTATTGTTGTGATGGCAAATACTCATATGGCCACTGCTTCCCGAAATTGGAATTATAGGTGCTAGTGATTCAAGGGGAGGAGAACAAAACGGGGGAGGAAATTGAATCGGAAGAGCTGGACATGCCAAAATAAATGGTGGAGGTTACCTTGAATTTGTTTGTGGGACTGACCACTCCGCGGACAATCAAACTAAAGGGGACTATACAGCAACAAGAGGTAGTGGTACTCATTGATTGTGGAGCTACCCACAACTTTATTTCCTTGGATCTGGTAAAGGAAATTGGAGCTTCCAATAGACACTACGGGGAGTTATGGGGTAGTAATGGGCACTGGCATTTTTGTCCGAGGTGAGGGAGTTTGTAAAGGAGTAGTTTTATCATTACAAGAGTTAGAAGTGGTGGAGGATTTTTTACGTCTCAATTTAGGAAGCACGGATTTGATCTTGGGGATGTAGTGGTTAGCTACTTTGGGGGCAATGCAAGTTAACTAGTGATCACTTACTATGAAGTTTCGCATTGGTGAAACCTCAGTTTGTCTACAAGGAGACCCTAGTTTGTGCAAGATGGCCATTTCCTTGAAGGTTATGTAGCAGGTGGTAAGGCGTGCGGGCCATAGGATACTAGTAGAAGTAAGGCAGATGGAAATGGAGGGGGGCAGTATGGTCAATCCCGCTAAACAGGTGCCAGCTGTTGTGCAAGCAGTGCTGCAACGCTGGAAAGGTGTATTCCAACTACTGCAAGGTTTGCCTCTAATTCGGGGCCGTGAGCATGCCATTGTGCTCAAGGAAGGAGTGCCACCAATGAACTTAAGACCATACCGATACCCTCAGGTGCAGAAGGCGGAAATTTAGCGTTTGGTGGGTGAAATGCTGGTGGTAGGTATAATCTAACCCAGTGTTAGCCCTTTTTGAAGCCCGGTACTCTTGGTAAAAAAGAAAGACGGGAGTTGGAGATTTTGCGTTGATTATAGGGCTCTAAATCTTGTGACTGTTCCTAACTGATTTCCCATTCTGGTGATTGACAAGTTGCTTGATGAATTACATGGTGCCACCATTTTTTCTAAGCTCGACCTTAAATCAGGATACCATCAAATCAGAGTTCACAGTGAGGATGTGCCTAAAACTGCTTGCTGGACTCACGACAACCACTATGAGTTCTTAGTAATGCCATTTGGCCTCACAAATGCCCTAGCAACTTTCCAATCTCTTACGAACGAGGTATTTCGGCCCTACTTATGCAAGTTTGTCTTGGTATTCTTCGATGACATACTTGTGTACGGTCGTTTGGCGGAGGAGATGTGTTACACTTAGAGACGGTCTTGAGAGTGCTGTACCAAAATAAGCTGTTCACCAATGAAAAAAATGTTTATTTGGGCAGCCAAGTGTGGAGTAATTGGGGCATGTGATATCAAAAGAAGGAGCTATAGCCAATGAGTCCAATGAGTCCAAGGTAGAGGTGATGAAGAAATGGCCGGTTCCGACCAACGTGAGGGAGCTTCGTGGCTTCCTTGGTCTCACAGGTTATTATCGCAAGTTCGTGGCGGGTTATGGTTCCATTGCTCACCATGACCGACCTCTTCAAGAAAGATAACTTCAATTGGAACACGGAGGTAGAACATGCTTTCAATCTTTTGAAGCAGAAGATGATGGAAGTGCCTGTGTTGGCCTTGCCCGACTTCAGTCGACCGTTTATTGTGGAGACAGATGCTTCTGGTGTAGGAGTGGGGGCTGTTTTGATGCAAGAGCAGCGGCCTATTGCTTATTTCAGTCAAGCCCTCTCACCACGAAATCGTCTTAAATTGGTCTATGAAAGAGAATTGATGGCCATAGTCCTAGCTTTGCAAAAATGGCGCCCCTATCTATTGGGGAGGCATTTTATTATCCGCATGGATCAGCGGAGTTTGAAGTTCGTACTCGAGCAGCGAGCAATTAGTGAGGATATCAAGAAATGGTTGTCTAAATTGTTGGGGTTTGATTTTGAGATTCAATACAAAGTTGGGGGGGAAAATAGAGCTGCATATGCCTATCACGGGTACCAGTTGCACTTGAATTGGGCACTCTCTTTGCTCCTATGCTGTTGAACACAGAGGATTTAGCACAGCAGGTGGACTTGGATGAGTGGTTGGCAAGAATTAAGGCAGAAATCATGCAAAATCCAAAGGCACATCCAGGTTTCACCATTGAGTAGGATTGTTTGCTCCACGAGGGGCAATTGGTTATATCTCGTTCCTCTTTGTTCATTATAGAATTGCTTCAAGCTTATCATGACGAAGCAATTGGGGGGCATTCAGGAGTCTTGAAAACATATCAACGTTTGGCAATAGAGTGGTTTTGGTTTGGCATGAAGGCAGATGTGATGTCTTATGTGGCGAAATGTCAGGTCTGTCAACAGCATAAATATATGGCATTAGTTCTAGGAGGTCTCTTGCAGCCTTTGCCCTTACACGAGCGTGTATGGGAGGATTTATCCATGGATTTCATAAGGGGGTTGCCTAAGTATGAAGGGTATAACGTAATACTTGTAGTGGTTGACCGCCTCAGTAAGTATGCCCACTTTATTCCATTAAAGCACCCTTATACGGCCGTCTCTGTGGCTACTGCTTACATCCAAGAAGTGGTTCGTTTACATGGAGTCCCATGCACAATTGTATCAGATCGTGACCGAGTTTTTTTGAGTTTGTTCTGGACTGAATTATTCAAGTAGCAACGTTCTCTTTTGCGGAGCACGGCCTATCATCCCCAAATCGATGGGAAGACGGAAGTGTAAATCGTTGCCTTGAAACCTATTTCAGATGCTTATCTTCTAGGGTGCCTAGGTAGTGGCACTGTTGGTTGCCTTGGGCTGAGTATTGGTACAATACTAGCATCCACACAGCCACTAAAACCACACCTTTTCATGCTTTATATGGCTGAGATCCTCTTCCCTTGATCTGCTATGTGGTGGGGACTTCTCAAGTGGCAACGGTGGACCAGGAATTGAAGGAAAGGGATGCAATGTTGGACGAGTTGAAGCAGCACCTTTTGAGGGCCCAACAGAAGATGAAATCTCAAGCTGATGTCAAACGTTGGGGAGTGCATTTTGAAGTGGGGGACTTGGAATTCCTCAAATTACGTCCCTATCGGCAGGAGTCATTAGCACACCGCACTTATGAGAAGTTGGCTCCTCAATATTATGGGCCGTTTGAGGTTTTGGACAGGATGGGAGCGGTGGCATATCGCCTTAAGCTGCCACCATCAACTTCTATTGGTGATGTTTTCCACAGGACCCAACTCCGTCCAGCTAAGGGTAGCTTTCTCCCTAATTGTTCCTTACCATTACAGCTGAGCACTGATCTGGGGTTGGTGGTTACACCAGCAGAGTTACGTGGGGTAAGGCAGATTCGTCGAGGAGCGTCAATGGACTTGGAAGTTCTTATCCACTAGTCTGATCTTCCTGCCCATGATGATACTTGGGAGTCGTTTGAGGTGATAAACGCTCGTTTCCTTGAATTTGACCTTGAGGACAAGGTGCGACTTTGGGGGGGAGGGTATTGATGTGAATGGTCCTGCTAGGCCACCAATAAGATTCACTTATGTGCAACATGGCACTAGGAAAAAGGATGAGTTGGCAAGAGCTTTGCCTAGGAG